>JAVQIZ010190437.1:0-39618 GCA_036023535.2 Galaxias brevipinnis | reverse complement strand
CCCCCCCCCCCCCCCCCCCCCCCCCCCCCCCCCCCCCCCCCCCCCCCCCCCCCCCCCCCCCCCCGACCTGCGTCCAAGGGGGGACAGAGTGCACGTGGTGTAAAGAGTGCATCGGTAATTGAGCAATGAGCCACCAATATTGGCCACCCAGCTGCTGGCTCAAACCCCTTGGCTTAGTAAAGGGTGGGCTTTGCATTGACTCGCACAGAGTATTAACATTTTCCATCACAACATCCCTCTAGTTCCCCTCTGCTGTCTATTTACATAGTTTCAAAACAGTGCTAATGGCTGTGCTTTAAAAGGACACAAGGTGCTCTCGTCGCACAGGCAACACGGTGAGGCAAACAGCGTCTGTCTGATGGACTTGATTAGGGACAGTCAGGGAACTTCCAGCCCGTCCTTGGCAGACTGGCAGAGCCGCAGGGGACACGATCCCGAAAGCTCGGCGCAGGCAAGGCATTGGTGTAATGAGATTGTATGGCTTCCTGCTCCCGGATGATGGCTGGGAAACAATATTACTCCCAACACATGGAGTCTGTCAGCGGATCCATCTCCATCATCTCTCTGCCCCTTAGCCACAACGGCTCACAATAAGACCTCATCAGAGCCCACGAGGAGAGGAGCGTGATCTTTGCGTGTACATATGTGTACCGAGACATACAGGTCTTTACCTCATTTCAACACATATGAACCCAAATGAGATTAAAAATTAAAAATTAAAAAAACACCCACCAGTTGTTGGGTGAATGAGTGACAAAGGAATGTGGCAAAAGAAGAAACCGTAAATGGCGTGATCTCAAACAGGTACACTTTGGTGTAGGAAAGCAAAGAAAAAGATTATAAACCCCACAATATGGGCGTGGACTGTATACATATAGCATACATATTTGCCCAAACGTCTTCAAAATCTAACTTTGTAATTGATTCAGAATGAGAGGGAACTATGCCGGAGGTAGAAGAGGAAAGGAAGGAGAGAGAACAAAGAAGATAGGAGCAGAAAGGTGTGTAGCTCAGCAACACAGGAGCCTTGGAGCGAAAGCAAAGAACCGGAGCGGTGCGTTAGAGAGCCAACAAGGTCAACAGACAGAGAGAGAGAAGCGGTGTGGAGAAAAGAAGAGCGAATGTGTGTGGGAGAAAGAGTAAATGTTTCTGACAGATTAAAAGACGAAGACTACGGAAGGCAGCTTGCTACCTTTCGATGCTAACAGAGGCTAGGCTAACGTTGAAAGTGAAGAAGGTCAAACACAACCCTTTGGCCTCAGAATCAACGTGCGGACGCACCAGCAGCACGTGGCCTCTGGTGACACTTCTGGTGCCGTTTCTGTGTTTTCTTTAATAGGTAAACAGGACTGAAAAAACCTGCTGAATGCACATTTTGACTCATTTGAGAATGACAAGATTGGACTCTAATAATGTGACTATGGGAGAGTAACTGCAAAAAAGGGTTTAAAAAAAAAATCTGCCTTTTTCTCTGTGTTATTGAGAACTTTCATTGACTGCATAGGAAGAGAAATGGGGGGCTCTGGAGCATGCCCCAAGCTCAGCAATCAACCAAAGTGCCACTTCACTACAGCCAAATCCAGGTACCTGAGCAAGAAAGAGCCAAATGTCTTTAAACTTCCTTTGATAGAATCAGGCCTCGGAAGCTATTCGGGCACTGAACTTGGCCGTCTCCACAATGAATCTGGGAACTCCCAGATAAAAGCTTTCGTCCGAGAGATAAGCCCCTGACTCACCTGGTACTACCTCTGATGTTCACACCAGTCAAAAACCTCTCTCGCACTCTCTCTCTCGTACTGAACACTAGGGCGTGACAGGGTTGATCCACCATGTCAACGTTGTGTTTGCTCTCACCTAACATGACTTCGATTTTCCTTTTTATTTGTTATTTATCAGTTCTTCTCTCCCTCTTTGTCTCTGACTCGTGCACTCTAGTTCTCTCTCTCTCTCTCTCTCTCTCTCTCTCTCTCTCAGTACAGGAGGTGTGTGTGTATAGGTGAAGGTACAGTGCATAAGGTGTACAGTACAGGAGGTGTGTGTGTAAGTGAAGGCACAGTGCATAATGAGTACAGTACAGGAGGTGTGTGTGTGTAAGTGAAGGCACAGTGCATAAGGAGTACAGTACAGGAGGTGTGTGTGTATAACTGAAGGAACAGTGCATAAGGAGTACAGCACAGGAGGTTCTCGACATCAGTGCCGCTCCACCAGCGGCCATGCGTCCTCCGGGGTCCTACCAGTGGCACTGAGATGTGTCCCGTGTAAGAGAGAGCCTGCTTAGAGCTGTGTTACATCCCTGCGCCTCGTGTTGACACCTTACACACCACCAGGGAGTCGTAAGGGAAGCGGGGAGGAGCGGTGGGATGCCGGCCAAATTATGGAATGATTTATGAACCCTATATACGGTATACGTGGCCTGTTAAGATAACAGCTCATGTAATGGGTAACACCGGCACGCCAAGTGTCCTTTTTTCAGATGTTGCCCTAATTCAGGTTTCCAGCAGGAGGAACATAATTGGATGACAATGCAAGAGAAAAAGTTTTCAGCAGTTAAAAGCTTTTTGAATCAACTTCTGAGATAATCGATTTCTGAGACTTTACGGTGCAAACGCACATAACTGCATAATACAATCCATACAAGCGGAACTCTACCCATCTGCAGGATCAGGCTATATTCTTATACAGGCAAATATTTCTAGTACTACTATCACGCACATAATGATGCTATTGTCAATGCAAAGGTATATAATGGAGGCAATACCATGACTCGTTTTTCTTTGACTCACACTGCCTATTATGGCTATACTATTTACGTTGAAGATCTGGAATTATATTCCATTATACAGTAGACACCAAGTATACAAATTGTCTGAAGTATCACAATAACACTTAGTATTATGTGTTGATTCAAACAAACTGCATACAGTACATCAGTCAAACATTGGGCCCCTGAGTTTATTTTTACCAGATATGACACTGAAACTAATAGAAAAAATATGAAAGTAAATTAAAGCTGAGGAAGCACTTACAAGCAAAGTTATGCAAAAATCAACTACTATCTGCTTGCTTCCACTGCGATCTACATTGGGGAAGTGTGTACTGAACTCCTGACAAACACAAACATTGAAAGTAAGTGCATTAGAAAGACTTGGAAGCAGAATTACTGAATGTGACTCACTCATCCAAATCCATGACCAGTCGAATGCCACATCAAGAGTGGAGGTAAGGGTCTTGAAGGTCTCATCAAAGCCCAATGGGATTTCCAGTCAAACATCACACAGTTTTGATGAGCAAACATCTACTTTAAGAAGAACTTGAATAGAAAATGTCTGCAGTCGTTTGTGTTGTACCATTCAATGTGTTCCTTTGTTGTTTTGTGACAGAGAGAAAGGCTGCATTACGATGATTAGCCATGAAGATATGTCTGCTTCAACAGTCCATTACATGCAACCTTTTAAGGACGTCTTCAGCTTCGAGAATGTCTTAACTAAAGGAAGTCGTCTAATGCTACATTTGCTTAATCCCTTTTATAATGTTTGCCCACATACGTGTCTTAATCTTGACACGTCAGTGCATTAGTGACATTTAGAAAAAGTTAGCAAACTGATACTCAAAGAAAATATTATATGGATGAAGCACTAAGTATGTAGGCAAATATCCGTAGGAGAAGCAACAGAATGTCGACAATATCGAGCGTCAAAACCAGAGCCACCCTTAAAGGCAGCCAGCCAGGAAGGAGTCCGCCTTTTAAATCGCCTCTCACCTCTCTGAACCCTCCATCACTCTGCTCAACAAAAAGCAGTGAGCAGCCACATGTAAATGTAGCCGAGCCTCCGTTCCCCTTCTCAGGCCTTTTGCCTCGCCTCTGCTCTTCCTGTGCTCTGATTTATTTATCTTCCACCCTGATTTATATGTAAACTTGATTGTCTCTCACGGAGCCAGGAGCCTGAATCTCATCACCCCGGCAGGTCACACAGAGATAATCCAAATTAATTTACTGTAGAAACTGATGACGCTGTGGTTGACATGTGCAATGTAAATTAGAAAGAAAACAATGCTCAGTTTAAAAAGAAATTTGACCAATAACATGAGCATCTCTCACTCATAGAACTAGGCAAAGACAGCAAATATGCCTGTTTGTAATGAACATATATTCAGGAACAGATAACATACTAATGTTAATGACAGCTACCTATCTACAAGATATCTAACGTTAAAAACTATGAAGATCTAAAATCTCATTACAGCTAATTTTATTTTTGGAAAAAAGTTGTGGTATTGACCAAACCTAATTGACAATAACATATATTGTCTAATAGCCAGTGCAACACTGCTCATTAGAGGTTATTTTTAACGAACCCTGCTGTTATTCCATCACACAGAGTTCTTGTTTGAATCTCCTCCAACCCCTTAAATTATACTTCTGGTCGAGTGCCTGGTCTTTTACTCCACTCGCACAAATTAAAGTGTAGGAGTTTGTCGTCACAAATACATTATTTGTGTTACATTACAATCCAGCTTATTCTCTCTTCAAACAGACCTGATTGCAAAGTATGGATTTGACATGCATTCAGGCTGATACACTGTCACCGGTTCTGATGGGAGAAACGCAAGGAGAAACAACACCTTCAGCCGAATCTGCTTAAAATGCACGCGTGATTTCCCATTACATGGTGACATCTGTTCTTCTACTCCTTGCTCGAGTACAGAACAGTTCATGACGAGAATAAACAGGTAACTGTCTTGTTTGTCACTGAAGAATATCTTGCCACTTAACCTATCATCAAATACTCTGAAACAAAGTGTGACCATCAAACTTGCACTACATTTTTTTCTACAGCTTATATATGTGACAAGCACTCTGCATAAGAATTCTGCATCTGTTGTAGTCTTTGAATGCCTAGGCCTGAAACATTTGTCTTTTCCAGTTGTCAGTAAAGGGTCACACTCTAGCAAACACAACCCAGTAAACTAAACTGCTGAGCCACTCCCTCTCTACTTTCTCCTTAACTTTGACTGGCTGTACGCTAACGACCTAAACGTCAAACTTCATAAGATAAGGTGACATATAAGTGTGTGTGGGGTCGGGGACCTGTGCGGTCCCTTGGAAACGTCATTCCACTGCCCTACGTCACCAAGAGTGAGCCAGGGATTCCATTCATACATCATAACATCCTCATCATGTAACGTCATGCATACCCAGAGTCTGGCTGGACCAGGTCGAGCACCTTTCACAACAGCAGTATTTAGACATATGAAAGGAATACTTGTTATGTTGATGAACTGCCTGGAACAGAAAGCCATGTGACCCTGTTGTACTCTTTTTGGGGCACTTGAGAAACTTTTGTTAATGACATCTTAACTCAGTGGTCCGTTAATTCTTCCGGCAGCTAAAGGGCAATGTCTCGCCCCGTTCTTTTCCACTCAGTAACTTCATGACTTAATTGCCTTAATTAATCATACCTTCCATCAGTTCACGTGTCCAAGCACTCCATAGGAGCTGGAAGTGACTATGAGAGCAGATCCCTGTAGGGCATTGTAATAGCAGAATACTGATTACTTGCGTTTGTTTCAACTAACAAGCGTGCTCTCCTATTTAGTGAGAGGGCTCTGTGTTTGTTTTGCTTGGGGGGTTTTATGGTATGTTGGTTGTTTTTAAGTGGAGTCCTGCAGGACCCAGGGGTTGTTTGACTGACGACACACGAGAAAGCTGACTGTATGTAAAGTGGTTCCGGTTCCAACCAAACGGAGTCAATGGAGGAGCAGTAGCCTGGACCATACCTGGTGTTACAGACCACGCACACAGCAGTGAAGGTTGCACAGAGAACCACGTGGGTCCACGCTAGCCACTGCAAATGAGTATCAGAGCCACAGAACCAGAGTGATTTTCCATTACAGCGCCAAGTGTATACTAAAGTTAGAGAGTATTATTTGTTAGATTTACACTAAATCAGTAATGCTTGGATTTCAACCGATTTTATTTATAGATCCCCATCCATGTGGCTGAAGCATTCCATAAATACAGTGGTGGTAAGTTAAAAGAGGACTGTCCCTTTAAGGATAACACATATATTGTGTGCTTTCACTTTGCTACTAACTTTGACCCCAATAATTTGTGTCTTTAAATTCTTCCACATAACCGTTATACCAAAACAATATGTCCTTTGGAACAGAAGAGAATACTTCCATTTTACATGATCCATATGCATGCATGCATGCATGCATCTAATGAGCCTTGAGGACGGGCACTGTTGTTGTTTTGTCGCTTTCCTAGAGATTCAGCATGGTGGGACAGTTGTCCTTTCTCTACCAAGACTCCATGCACGCAGGCTGTACCTACACGGCTGGCCTGGAATCGATGCCTGTTATTTTTCAACAGTGTGTTGTTTTGGGATGCTAAACATATCCGTTTTTTGTTAGAGCAAACAAATATGGGCTTACCTGACACCTTCAACAAGATGAAACACAAACACACCCCATGCCAACAGAGCCATGTTGCCCCTGCCAGACAAATATTAACCAACACAGTGCTATCTGCAAGTGCCATCTGCTGGATCGGAAGGCACCTATATAAGCTGGATTGTTGAAGTCTGTAAATATGTTAAGCCATAAAAGAAGAGAGACAGACAGCCGCTGTGCGTACTATTATGCGTCCTTGACATACGAAATAAACCATAACATTTGTTTTGTATTCAGCATGTTAAAGGAGGCATAGTAGGCAATTCCGAACGCTGCGGTAGCGACAGAGAGAGGTAGAGGGAGAGGTATGCATGTCCATCAGCATAGACAAGGACGGCAAATATTGTGTTAAAATAAAAAATCTCATTGATAATACTGGGAGCAGATGGCCTCTTTCTGCTCTCAAAGTTATGTTGTGTTTCTAAAAATACTGCCTCAGAGCTGTGGCTCTACACCCAATCTAGGCCCCGGCACTACAGCACTTTGGAATGCTTTGCCTCCTTTGCCTCTGTTGAAGTGCCATCAATAGGCCAACTGAGGCCTGCCGTGGATACGTTGTCAGCTCATCTTGTTGCTATAGATATAGGCAGTAAACTGTAATGTGCAGATCCATGTTTCATGTTCTAGCTTATTCAATGATCGAACTGAAGATGAATTCGTTTGAACTATGTTGGCCTCCTTCCCCTAATTCAAACAGTACAGCATTAAGCCTATACCCACGGGTAACCTGTAGGCCAATACTATTTATGGTGTATTACAACCCTTGTGTACACTGGAGGCCTCGTTTCATCTGGCATATATCTGCCAAGCAGACACAAACTGAAACATTTTAATGCCTCTCAACCAACCTTTGTGCACATCTATATTTTGCATTACATAACTTTTATGGCGAGCATTAACCCCGTTAGGTTAACGTCATTGATCATTTCTGGAATGCTGGAATTGTTAATCGTCCCAAGCAGAGTACGACTTCTGGAAGTTGTGTTTTTATGCGGCAACTCGGGTTCTCTAAAAATCACAAGACTATCTCTCGGCAGTGCAGAATCTAACCAAAATATCTCGCAACAGGTATACATATCATAGCTTAAATAGGATATGCTACATATTTACATTTGTGAAAGACTGTATGCTCGTCGACTACTTGACCCTCTAGGGTGTTTTTTTTTTTTTTTGTATCAGCGAGGAAAAATAGCTAAGCTACATTATGATGAAATACATACTGCAGTGGTAACGTCGATGAAAGAAACAGGGTTGTGTGCCAACCACATCAACTTAAATCCTGGTACTACATGAGGTAACCACCGTAACAATGCTGTCTCAACAGGATTTGCCTCATTTGAAACAGCAGCCTGTTGAAAGAAGTACACTCATCGTCTAGCCATCGTCTATCCCGGGGCTAATAAATTGCATTTAGACCTTATTAGCACAATAACAAGCTGTAGACAATTGAATGCAGCCACCCAAAAACCTAAACGTTGATTAAAAGCACTAGACTGCTGCAGAATGCCATTAAGTGGATATATTGCTTTTTAAATAATAATAATAGCCGATATTCACACCTGTAGGCTATTATTGCCCACGCCAATAACTAAATGTAAACTGTGGAGATTTAAGCCTTGAGTTTATAGTCATGACAAGCATCGCTTGTTTCTTGTGTATGCTCAGACGTAGCCTACAAAAGCATATGATGCCTGTCTCAAACAGCAGGCTTGCTGGGAAGTGTTGCAGAGGAAAAAGCTGCTGCAGCAAGCCCGAGATTTTAAAAACATGGTAATGGTAGATCACGCTGGACATTCAACACGGGGAGCAACAGTAATCTCTGCAATTTCTTTAGTCATAGAAGGTGTTCAAATTGCATCTATCTGTGCGCTATTAAAAAAGTTAGGAGATCACGGTGCTTGGTGATGCAGGGGGCTTTTTTGGTGTCTGTGCGCTGTGCGTCTCTAAGCTTACGCTCAGCGATAGTATCCGCACAGGATAAGTTGTTCTCCCCGCTCCTCTGCATACACTCACTGCACACACATATGATTGCATACCCATCACCGTCACAACAAACAAATTACCCAAAGAGTGAAGTTAAAACCGAATGGATCGCACGCACGGTGCAATGATCTTACCACTTGGATTCTTGTTTTTCTTAAGACTCTTGCCACAAAGACACTGCAGCATATGCGTTCCTTTGCTGAAAATGTTCCAAAGAAACCACATTGATTTGGGCGAAGAGCAATCCTGTGGCTTAAACACCCAGATATAGATGAGATCCTTGCGGTTGCATAATAGCACAATTGGATCAGTTCTCCAGGACAGGGATAGCAATTGTATCATAGAAAAATAGATAATAAGTCCTATGCGATTTCATTCACGTGGCAAAATATTCACTATCTGGGAGACTTCGCAATTTTGGTGTTTTTTTCTTCTGGCGTATAAAGGATGCCACCTCAGCTAGTCCGTAATATAAAATATACTCTATAAATTGCATGTGTCGAGCCGGGTGAAAACGTACTGCCAGTAAACAAACAGAACTAACGTGAAAACAGTGAAGCACGGTGGACATCCGAGGAGAAAACCTTTGCCTATTAGTTCATCACTCTGAGGAGAAGAGGGTGGATCTGCTCAGCATCAAAAGCCAAGGGAGGATGCATTATATGCACAGACTGCTGCAATGATAGTCCCAACAAAACAACACACAACCGAATTAAGTCAGTCCATCTCGTTTCTTCTTTCAGTTCTGTGGGAGATCAAATTCCAGCAACACTTGGTTTAATTTATTTTAAACCAGCTGCAACGTTTTATAAAGCCAGGTTTGGTTGGTGCCTCTTCCGATTCTTTGAGTGGTAGTTTCTAATCCGACAGGATTGGGGCCGGTAATGCATTCACAGGAATACCGCTGACATTTCTGAGAGTGCAGTGCGATTGTTTAAAAATATTTGCATGCATCCTATTTCCCTTCGCGGCGGACCTCAATAAAAAAGACAGGAAAGGGTTAAATTGAAAGATTGACTTTCCATTACGTAAACACGTGCGCCGTCATATCTCGGATGCTCATGTTTTGAAATATGTGGGCAAGTAAGAGAGAATGTATCTATTTTGGACTACTTTGTACTTCAGAATATTGTTGTTTTAACTTGTAAAAATTTGGCCTAAATGTTTTCCGCACAGGCTTGGGAAGCATTTAGTTGTCCTGTGCTCACAATTGTTATCCTATTGGCTATTGGCAAGTGGCCTTATAATTATGCAATTGTTTTTATCTGTGAACATTGTTATACGGATGCATTTGAGTGCTACCAAAAAAACTGGCATAAAGTCCCCCATTAATGTATGTGTGTGGCAGCATAATAGTTGAATGCTTAGAATGCAATGAAGAATAGGAAAATGTTACCTCTGAGCACCAAATTGACATTTGAAAAGTTATCAGAAGCTAATTGAGGGTGGGCAGAGCATGTCACACTTTTACATGACTCGTGCAACTGGAGATCAATGGTTCTGTGTCTGCTGGGATGGTGACATCTATCAGTGGCTCACTCCTTACGGAACGCTTTTACAGCTATTAAGTACTCTAAATCATTGATCCACCTGGATTAGAAACTGAAAGAAAAAGACAAATGGGAGTCCTCAACAAGAATAAGTACTGCATTATCATTTGTGTGTGTATTATAAACTTTAGAGTACTTTGAGGGAGATCAAGATCTGAAGTGATTAAATATAGCCTGGAATGACCCATGGCACTCTCTGGAACCACAACCCATATCAATAAGTCAATGAAAAGAAAATCTGAAAGTTCCCCTATTTGGAAGTTGTGTGTGTATAGGATGCAGAGAGAAGTTTTTTTTCAGGTTTAATACTATAATACAGTGTTTGCTACTTTATTTAAAGCTGTTTCAGAATAGAATCAAGGGATAATTGCAATATAGCTTGCACTTTATCGATCAGGATCTTAGTGTAAACAACAAGAATCAGGGGGCTGTCACATAATGGGTGGGCCATGTGCATTCAGAATCACAACGTGCATCCGGATGAATGGCCGAGATGGGACAAACCCAGGTCCGGTCAGTTGTGTGCGACTACTGGTCCCGTCGGGAAAAGGGGCCACATAGAAACAAAAATGACTGTGATTAAATGTCTCTGTGTTTGTGTCCGTCTGCCTGCTATTTTTTTATGTGGGAACGCATGCATTCACACGTAAACTAACAGCTGATGTGTGTGCGATCAGAAGTTGCCCACGCTGCCACTGGGATACGCGGAGTCCTGTAACAGCACACTGCGGGCTCTCCAGCTCCCCTAGTCCACAGAGGCCTCTCACTTCAACCCCACTATCGATCCCTCTACTGTAATGTAAAGTATCATTGCACCCCAGAGGATATCGCCTGACAATTTTGTCAGGCATCATTAGGATAGGGCTTTCTTATTCCCTTCCTATCCCAAGCAGAGAGGCCAAGACTCAAATAGGAGTATGAACGGCCTGTTTCACGTCTGACTTGGGTGGTATAGGCTATTCAAAGGTGCTATGGAAACAGCCCAAGATAAATCTGTCGCCATCATAAAATATCTGCCGTATTTGGATAGTTTGACGAAGGCTTAAACTGTAAGTGTCTATACATGTAATTGCACCTTTTAGATGTATTATTGCTATATCATTTTGAGTCAGACTTTTTTTTATTATTCAATCTGGTGCAGCCGATATCTGGTTGTGTTCAAATGTACTAACTATTGTCACTTTATTGTATCAAGTCTTGAGAAGCGATACATTCTACATGATAGTGTATTCTACTGTTACTGTCCAGATAAGGGACAGGGGTGTAAATAAGCAATTGGGATTGGGTCTTATACTAATGCATTATCTTGTCCTCTGACTCGTTGGCTATCAGTTTCATAAGCACTTTTTTTCAAGCACATATTACTTCATCATCAATCCCCAACATATGTAGCCTGAACATAACATTGTAGGTTGTGTCTAGCCTAGAGATGGTCACTTTCAGGGGGTGGCAGACTGAGTCTCCATGTCCCTGGGGAAAAGGAAAAATATTATTAAAAACATCCACTCCCCTTCACCCCACTGCTCACCCACATCGCCTATGGCTAAACGCTCCACCAATAGGAGGTCACCGCGTGGTTGGCACCACTCGCGTAAGGAGCAACTAGCAACTGAAGAGCTCATATGTGCCCAGTCATGAGCAAGGACTCGAGCTTTTCTCAATCAGACGTACACACGCTCTACTTCCCTTCTTCTGCCTCTCACTGGCACACAGGCACACACTTCATCCAGTTTCCCTGCCGACAGTGCAGCCCCCTTCAGGTTGTCCCTATCCAAGCGGTCGATGGTCCAGACCAGAGCTAAAGGTCAGAGAAGCAGTCTGGCCACTGGCTCAAATTCCTAGACAAGAAAACTGCTTGACTAGCAGACCACACTACGCCATAGAAGGTGCATAGTAGTTTACAGTATTTATCCTGTAAAGCTAGCTCCTTAGTTCGGACTGATGTAGGTCCAAAAGCTGAAGTATATAAAATGTGAGCGTTATGCCCTGTTATGTACTGTACAGCAGGGCAAAATAGAAGCTACACATAGCAGTACATTATACTCTCTTCTTGAATTTTAGAGACTTTGTTGAAAGATTAACAATTTATGTAAGCAGGCCCGTACTCATTTTCTTTATTGACCACCTGACGTCTGTTTTACACGAAAAGGTGATGCCCTGCGTAATGTTTACAAAACCTCTTCACAAAGCCCTTTAGTGCACCCACGTCATGAGTAATAGGTCAACGGACCAATAGAAGAAATTGGTAAATCCCACACACCTAACAGCTCCTCTTAAATTCCATTTTGTTATTATTAATATGCATGTATTCCAGGGAGAAAAGAGGAGCGACACTGGCACGGAGAGGTCTGAGGCTCCCATATCAATGGGCCAATCCAGCAGCCCACATTCAACGTGTGTAAAGTAGGCATGAGCACAAAGCCATACCCTCCATCTGTCCCTCTGGACTCCACATGGTCACGTAATGGTTACAATCACATCGCCAGACTGAGATACATTTTTGGACTTGGTAAAATAAACAAGCAAACGAGAGAAACGGGCCTAATGAGTTCTGACTCGGGCAGGGTTTGTTTGGGCTACATGCTTTTGAATCCAAAATGAGATAAAGCCCTGTTACTTTTTCTGGACCGATCATATTTTTTCACTAAACTATGCTTTGATAGGAGCCAGAATGATTCAAAGCCCAGACAATAAATTGGAGTTTGCAAACTTTTGTTAGGACATGCACTACCGCAGTGGATTTAAAGGTCGGCTATAATTGTTGCCAAGGACTCTTGTTAGAGGATAGGGTGTCAAAGAGACAGCACCATGCAGATTGCTCATGGAGGATCCGGGGCTTTGCTTTGGGCAAGGTAAAGACAGCCTTCACTGAGCAGCTCCTCTGAGCACTGTGGATGGCCTGACAGTCCAGCGGAGCAGACTGAGCGAGCTGACACCGGCCAGAATGCTACGTTGTTCAAAGCAATGCCAACTAGCTCTGCCATTTGCTCATCAGAGACACAGACCCCGGCATCCCCTCTCCTTCTCTGGCCTTCTCCGACCCTAGTTAGACACAGCCTAAGTGGCAGTGACACACTCTCTATCCCTGTCTCTCTCTCTCTCTCCCTCCCGCTCTCTCTCCCTCCCTCCCTCCCTCCCTCCCTCCCACACTGCCGCCCTCGTTCCATCTCTCGCCCTCTCTCCTAATGATGCACAGGGTCTCAAATGCAGACCGTTCTAATCAAGCTCTTTCGTAATCATCTCCCAGGGAGTTTACTGTCCAGAGAGAATTGACAGGATCAACGTGTTCCCTTCCTTCGTTCTGATGATGAGACACTTTCCTTTTTTTTTTTATATATATATATTCTAGTCTCTTAACTGATACGTCTGTTTGTGATGTGTCCTCTTGAGGGTGCATATCCTCATTATTTTTACAAGTTTGTTGGATTGCCTGTGTTTCTGATGCTCTCATGGAACCCTCCACCATTATGATGTGGTAATACAGAAACACACTGCTGGCCTGTGAGGAGGTCAGCGCTTGCTCGCCCAGCCATCCGGTCATGCGATTGATCGTTTCCTGCGGTGCCAACAGATAATCAATACTCCAGCCATGTAGCCCTCTCTATGGCTGCAGCTTTACCATGTTCAGAAACATTCCTCAGGCTGCACTATTTAGCCCTGCAGTCACTGTGAACAATTGGGTTTGGAAACAGCCAAATAAACAAGGGTCAAACAGATCCCTTTATTATCACCGAGGCCATTGTCGGATTGTCAGATTTGTTCCGAACCCTTTGTCACCATGACGTTACTCGATACCATTTAACAGGACATGATAAGTCAACTGTGATCACATGCCACAAATGCCACACTCTTGGTCCAGATCTGGAAACTTGAGTTATGGTCGCCATAACACGCGAGAAATAAATTGCGGCCCCTATTTAACCCTGTCAGACCTGACATAGAGGCTATATATATATAGATATAATGCTCTGCTACCCAGGGACTGGTTGAAAGCGTTGTCAGACCCAGAGACCAATCACCAGCCTGGCTTTTAGCAGTTACTAATGACCACTGTGGTCATTTGTTTTCATTCGGCATCATTATTTAACCACCACGCTACATGGTGTGACGCAGTTTATCCTGAACATGAGGGAATAATGGGCACTGACTGACGCAACAAGACATGTACTGGAGGCTTGTAATGTATCCAACCACTCGAGACACTACAGCCCATGGCCCTTTCAGGCACTGCTTTGTTCAGTTCAAAGTTGAACGGAGAGAAGTACAAGTGTCACTCCGTCAAAACCAGACCTTATAGTTTGAGAGTGTCTTTCAGAATGAGAAACGAATGGCACGCACATACTGTGTATTGTGGACAGCATGATTGGTAGCATTTGGGTGCTGAAAATACAAACAAGGAAAAAAGAAAAAACATTTCTGGGATAGATTCAGTTATGGATCTGCTGATGTCTTTTTTCTACACATCGGTCCTATCGTCGATGTTGCTAACGTAGCTGGTCCTACAGGGTAGTTTGTTTTTCCCAAACACACATTTTACTGTTATGCAATTGTGCAAGATTGAGTGTTTCATCATGCTTTGCAGTTGGACCGTCTGTCTTTTCTTTCCTGTTAGAACTACATATTTCATTATTCATGCCCCTGCAGAGCACACATCTGAGCAGAAGATAAGCATTCACTGGTTGAGTATTAAAACAGGGTAACTGCTTAAGCAGGAAGTGTAGCCTGTGTGTGCCAGGCCTGCTGTCACGATAGAAGACCCGTGGAGCTGAATAAAGCTTTTTTTTGCCCTGTCATGTTCTACTGTGGCAATTCAGTCTTAATGGACTGCTGGGGTGCTACCGTGGCTTAGAGTCGCTCCCTCATCTGCACTCTTGGTTGGAAAGTGTGTTGACTTTGAAACCACTTACTCCTAATTGAGAGGGACAGGGTGGATTAACATTTAACATAACGTGACTTGAAATACATTTGATTAGAGTATAATCATTTTAATTTGTCATGGGAGTATTTATGTGCCGTTAAAAGTAGAGAGCAGAGTCGACTCTGGAATGTAGAAAGTGGTGTTCATGATGTGAAATAAGATGTATTGTGATCACTGTAAAAGCTTCAAATGTCTAGATAAACCAGGCCGACCTCCGGAAACACTCGTAAAGACGCAGATGTGTCCAATGTGTCAGTTTCTAAATTCTATATTTAAACCTCAGAGCCTTTTGTGGGTTTTCAACACAAGGCAGATGATGGCTGAAAGAAGCAAACCATGGTGTTAAGAGGAGGGACCTGCTGTTTGTGTTGGCAGCAGCACTACACATCTCATCTCAACTCAACTGTGCCCCACACAAAGGGACTCACCACAACACAACGCAACACTACAAAACAGCACAGCATACAAGATTAAACACAATGCAACACCACACAACACAACGTAAAAAAACACAAAAGAAGTAATAATGTTCTAAACACCAGGTTAGTTTCCAGCCAATCCTATACCAAGGAACGGCGATGATATGTAGAATGCCATACATCTGCAAATGTTTTAATTTATTAAATTTTGACAGTAAGTGTTTACAAAAATAAAAACGGAAATGGACTGACAAATACATGTAGTCACCATTTTGGTTCCAACCATTTGTCCCTCTAACAGTGTTTGGTACTGGCGAGGTGAGGCAGGGGTGGTGCATGGTGTAGTCAGCCACCTCTAAACAGCTGCTCCCCCAAGGCCTGTTACCATAGTCACTTTCCATCACGGCGACAAAAACATTAATGCTAGACCTTGGGGAAACGTGCCCCACACTTCTTGATTTTCTCAGTAAAGACTACCATCGGCATAGCCACCACCGACGCTGAACAAGACAACAGGGGCGCAGAGGGAGCCCTTGGTATTTGTTTCCATCAACCAACAAGCTCTCTTGACAATAGGGACTATGTGAGGTTAGCACTGGAACGCCACAGAGAAAGACATCTCGTACGTCTTCGGTTTTTAGCTAATGAAAGAAAAGCCATATTATACTGGTGGATTGTGATCAGAAACTTTAGTTCAGTGCTTTTCACAGTATACATAATTCAACTTAACAATGCAATGATGCAAACTCTATTCCAACAAGCTGTTTATACATAACTTAAGTCAGTAATTCTCCCAAAACATGACGGCACAGTTATTCTTTATATTATGAATTGAAAAAAGTGGAATGACCGTGCAGAAAGTCAAATCTAGCCATGGACCAGTGTTTTTGTGGGTATGTTGTACTTCCAAAGGCCTTAGAAACCTTAGTAGGACGTATTACATCATGGACTCCATCAAGTACAGGACAAATTCAAGCTGCCTGTGCCAGAACAATACAATAAGCTGTGGTTTCAATCTTCTAGCAGGACAGTGATCTGAAAATAGACCAAAAATAGTCTTGACCGACCACAAAATACGACAAGGGTCATCACAGTTTTCCTGTGTAAACCCCATTAAAAACCTGTACGGTTAGTTGAACCCACAGGTGGGGACAAGTAACTCCCTTGATTCATGGTTTTCTTCAGTGACCGGTTCATCAGTTGGCAGGTAGCATTACTGCATCCAGAGTAGAAGGCCAAACTACCTGGCACTTTCATCAGGAAATTGCATCAGCTTCACATCACAGCATTTGTCATTTATTTAGACAAGCAATGTTAACAGAATGAAACAAGCCTATGGCTAGGTATTGACTTTCATTTGTCAATGTTTCCTTTATAAACAAAAACCCAGAAGCTACCGAAAAGTAATTTTCACGTCACACATCTTTTTCATGGAGGAAAGTCTATAAATAGCCTCTTATTTGATTCCTGAATATCACATTCACGTGCACACACCAACACAAAGAAATAATAGTGAGAGCTAGAGAGAGGTCTGTTGGCTGGATCTGGTTTTTTCATGCTGTTCCCTTAGAGGAGCTCTCTTGTGGCTGACATCGACTACCAGTAAGGGACAAAAAATAAATCTCACCTATGAGACTACACTGGCACAGATAACATCCCTTGTGCCTCTGGGTGTGGTATGGAGCGCAACGACTCCTCCCACCACATGGGACACGAATTTCACACTAAAATACTTATTCTAAACATTCGGTACGAGTATGTTTTTACGTTGTTGGCTAAAAGTATGTTTTGATGCTTTGTGTCAGTGGTTTGCCAGGAAGAAAGAGACTAACATAAATGGGAGACTGAATAAGGAGAGAAAATCAACACTAATTTCTACCATATAAACCCCAAACCCTTTCCCTTCTCTGCCATAAATACATTTCTACCCTTAAACAACGAAATAACCCGTTCGACTGGGAACATTTTAATACCCATAATTCATTCATGAAGATTTTTCCAGTGCAGTGAGATGTGACCGTGGAGAGGGAATAATTAATTGGCTCATGAGGGTGTCCATGGGGAGATATCAAACATGGATACCAACCCTGAAGAGGAAGAAGTCAGTCTATCAGGGTGGGGTCAGGGCCTAAACTGCCCAAGGAGTTCTGTTAATCTTCAATGAACTGGTATATTAGCAATATTTCCATATTTGATGTATTTAAAATTATGCTGAAATTATGCTTGTTACATAATTGTTACAGAGTAGCTTAGGTTATGGCACCAGTTTTTGTAGCTAACCACGTTGAGATTAAAAACACTTTATTGTCTCACAGAAATCTAGATTTCATTTCTTTAAATGCATACATAACAGTAAAGAGAAGTGTTACGGCATATTATTTATTCAATATGTCCAACTATGCTAGCAATGGACCCAGATATATATTATAGTATCTTTTATTTATGAAATATTTGTTTTACAGGCTGTTTTCTGTTATTATCGGCTTCTGTTTTAAGTCGTTGCTGATGTTTGTAATTAAATCGTTCCCAGTTCTTACCAGCAGGTGGTAGTGTTGTTTAACTCAAACGGAAAAGTAATACCAACATTTAGCACTTTAGATCCACAGTACACAGCACAATGATATCATTATTGCAACCCTACCAAACACAACAATGCACTATTGTATTTCTCAACAGTTTATCTGCAGATTAAGCAATGAATTCCAGTAATTTTTTTATGACACAGATACCTCTCTTGGGGGCCCTTAACATGATTACGCTTGCTGTTGTTGTCTTTTTAGTTTCCAGGTAACTGTTACTAAGGTTGTTGTATGGAATGCAGTATGGACGTACGGAATGTGACCTAATGAATGGTGTAACAAATATTCTATTGCTAAAATGTTCACAAGTAATGTTGCTTTCCTCAAATTACATGGGTACATTTTAGGAAATTTCCCTGGTTCCCTTTTTTGCCGGCATTTCACAATGAAAGGTGGCATAAAGTTTGGGGAGGATGTGGATGTTGACAGACAATTTGATGTTGCACAAAATGAATGGCAATACAAAGCGATGAGACTCAAATTGGAGAGTAATGTTTTTTTCTTCGGAAACAGGAAATATGCCTAATCACAGAAAGAAATTGAGACGTGACACATAAACACATCCTTGTGCTGCTCTCAGTTGATATCACAGTACGGTTACGGTGTGATCTGGTTTGAACTGTGTATGAAGGTAGCAGTCCAGTCTACATGCATTCTCCCTACCTGTCCTCAATAATGATCTTTATGCCTGTGTGTATGTCCCTGTGTGGAACTTGTTAAGCAAGCAACCCGTTTGAAGCCGTTTAATCATCCTCCCCCTTTGCAAATGCTGTCATGGCAACCTCAGTATGACAGGCAGAAAACAGACTGCAGTCTTTCAACTCCATTCACTGTAGATGTGCAGAGAGGAGAATCCTGTTGGGCAGTCACTGTTAGGCTGTGTAGAGATTGATCCTGAGGGGCCAACCACTTGTGGTGAGGTAAGAACTGAGGGTCAGCGAAGTCTACTATAATATTGATATTATGAACTATTTGATGTATTTAAAGTTAGATTAAACTTAGACATAGAAGACCTTAATAGATGTGTTTTGTGTTTAATTGTCATTATCACTACCGTACATAACCAGGGTGTTGCGAACTAAGGAGGAACTAAGAAAGAATGCAACACTTGGCATATCAGCCATTGCTTCCAGCTGGAAACAGATACTTGCAGCAGAAATGGGACAAGGCCTGTTATGAAATACACCGCAGAAATGTAAGACAAAAGTTTTGTCTATCTAAAAAGTAAAGGTGTTGTTATACAGTCATTTCTGTGAATAATACGTGTACTGATACATTATTTATATCACTTAAGGTGACTGGCAACCTTTATCATTATCAGTTGCTATGTTTATCTTTCTATCTAACTGTACCATAGAAATTACAATAAATTGTGTTTTCTTGTCTAGGTGAAATCAGTAAAACCAACAATTAACACAACTGCTCCAAAGACCTACAGTCACCTGGCGTACAAGGTGCAAATGTACACTCTAATACTGCAGACTTATTCCTACTCTCATAATGCAGTCACAAGTTGGCAACACAAAGTTATAGAAGAGAGAAAAAATATGAACCTTTGTTAAATCACAATTGATTTCACTGGTTTACTAATACATCATACTTGACTGAATGTTTCACACATTTATAGCAAGAAAAAGAGCAACTGTTGAAAATTGAGAGGGAAAACAACAGGCTTCGAGAGAAAATATCCCACATCATGAAGACTACTGGACGAATCGACAACAGGCATTACTATGAACTTAAAAGGTAAGTTTGATGTGTAAGAGGTTTGGTAAAACATATTTTCTCATAGTTTTACCCTCTAAACCTTTCACTGGTCTAAAAGCATTTCAACAGTTGAACTAAAATACTGTGGAACAGATTGTTTTCACATCGTTTTTTTGTAGCCTCGGCAAAGAAAAGAGACAGCGAGAGCTGCTGCGTATCACCCAGGAGAACCAGCTGATCCTCCAACGTCTCGACCAATGCAAGTCATGTTACAGTGTGAAAGACTGGGAAGAGGACTGGCTTAGGACTCTCAAATATATGGAGAGCATCACACATTACCCACGCAGAATACTAGGTAACCAAAAGGTGAAGTCTGCACTTTTACCAGATTCAAAGGTTAAACTGACATGGTTTTAGAGACAGATGCTTTGACTCTTCTGTTTTAGGTGTATTTCTATAGTGAAACAAAAAAATTCATCTCACTTAACTACTTTTATGTAAACCATATGTTTTTAACTTTCACTTTTCATTCTTTATCACATACAACTCTCAGGTACACACGATTTGTAGCATAACAAGTACTGAGAGGACAGAGGACCCCAGCTTAGGAACAGGGCAAAGTTCAGAGGGTGATTTAACCAGTGACAAAGAAACGGATGAGGAGGAAAATAAAAATAATTTGTATCTAGAACTAGAAGATACAGCTGCACCTGAAATATCCACCCTATCTGACACTGCAAGGAAGCCGGTCACTCCAATTGCATCAACACAATCTCCATCCTCGAGTCATCATACAGCCAGCAGTTCTGTCAGTTTATCCTCTTCTACAAGTTTGAGATCTGACACTCCTCACTCTCTGCCTCCACTTCAAACACTTTAGAGCAAAATACAATTAAATGCTGAGTTTTTGTTTAAAAAAAAAAACAATGTCTAGATCTTGATGTATGCTATAATGAGCAAATATTTCTATTTTGTTTTCACGCTTTCATAGACGGAATATGTAAAAGTTTTTGTTTGTTTTTTCAAAATCTGATATAAAGCTTCATGCCTTTTTTTAACTGCTTTATATTTGGGAAATAATAAAAATTCAGAACAAAGATACAGTCTAAAAATCTTTGAGTGAGTGAAACACCATTCTAGTGTTGACAGATCACTGTAGTAACGATAACATGGTGGAACATTTCATACAGTTCAAATTCCCTTACGACATTTTATGTGTAACTCATCCTTTTTCCGAAAGAAGCCGCGGATTTGATTTTGCGCAGCAAGCAAATGTGCACAATCCTGCCATACCTTGTCAATGCCTGGATAAGAATGACACACTTCTGATAATCAACGCGACAGTTATAACAATCACAATGAATCTTGATAGACTGCGAAAACGAGTACGGCACTACATTGATCAAGTAAGAATAATGATTTACATTGGAGTTGTTTTGCTAGCCACCCACTGCATAATTTTTTAGCAAGCTAGCTAGCTAGCTAACTGTCTACGGTTAGCTATCTAGCTAACGTCTGTGGTCGCATTCACTGGCAGCTAACTAAAGTTAGCTTGCTAACACAACTAGCTAGCTTGGCTAGTTAGCTTACTATATTTGCATGTTACTCTACTTTTAATTGAAAGATATCATCAGACGTGATCATGTCTGTTTTTATGTCTCCAGCAACAGTATCAAAGTGCTTTGTTTTGGGCCGACAAGATAGCATCTCTTTCACATGGTGAGTGGTTTGGTTAACGTCTAACGTTTTTTGTTGTGTCAATATAATTTACTCTTTCGGTTGGTTAATCTTTAAAGCTCGCTAACTTTAAGACTTGCTTATTCTTGAGTAGTCTGTCGTATGTTTGATGTGATTAACTTACTGTTTTTCCAGGCAACCAGTTTGTTAGATAACTACTGAGATCAACTGTTGATATGCTTGTAGATTATATACTATATTGCCACGCCATCACTTGCTTGTTGATTATATACTATATTAAAACTATTATGTTTGCAGTAGTGGGCTGCTTGAAATCAGATTTGTCCCCAGAACTCGGAGCTAACAGACCCACTCATGTCTTCTGTTTGCAGAAGATCCCCAGGACATTTACTGGCTAGCACAGTGCCTTTACCTGACCTCACAGTATCACAGAGCCTCCCATGCCCTCCGCTCCCGCAGACTAGACAAGGTAACAGGTCCTGGATGAAACAGGGTTAGCAGCGGTAGTTTCTATGTCTAGTCTTCAACGGCATGTTTGTTCACAGGCAATTTGGTTGTAATGGAAAGGAAAACTGTCAGTCCTAGTTTACGCTTAAAGAAATATTAGCGTAAAAGATGAATAAATCTGGGTAACCAGCTAATGTGTAAACATTTGATTATTACAAGTTTTCTAAACATAATTTTTTCCGCATCACCTAGTTATATGGAGCTTGTCAATATCTTGCTGCTCGGTGCCATGTGAGTATTATACTGACAACTTCATGTAAATATATATGTCACATTGTCTTGACCTTTATTAAGGCACTTTTGTTAATCAATGAGATACCCATTTCTCTAGTATGCTGCCAAAGAGTTCGAACAAGCCTTGGATATCCTGGACATGGAGGAGCCCGCCAGTAGGAAGCTGCTGGACAGGTCAATCAAAGATGATAATGGGATACGAGAATCGACCAAAGACTGGGAGATGAACCCTGCGTCTGTGAGTTTTAATCTAAATCTTATGGAAAGTAGATTCAAAGTGCATAAGATTTAGCAGCTTTTGGCAAAGGATACATGTAGACGTAACATTATCAAGAGATGTTATAAAGACATTATAAAGATGCTTGGCTTCCTGGCTGTAGTGTGCTTCATTTCATTGACAATTTGTTATATCTTACTGAGGCAGGTTCTAACTTTAGTTTATGAGCGTGTTAGGTATTTTTCTTGTATAATTGGACCAAAACAAACCTTTTCTATTTATTTTCCTGGTTTATCAGAGTATTTAAAAAGGTTTATTGGTGATATCTATAAGGTATCATACTCTTGATAAATTGGCTAATGCAATGTAACCAGCAAAAAGGAGCTAAGCATTTATCTGACTCAGGACTGGTCAGATCAGAACTGGCTTCTCTTAGATGTAGTTTAATCTCCTGACATGTACCTCTTCAGTCCTTTTAAGCATGTGTTCAATAGAAAATGTTAGGAGTATATTGAACATCTTTTTAATATACAGTAATACATATATGGGATCATGTCTGTTCCCATTTTTCTTTATGGATGATTTATTTGCATGTATGTAATCTGCTGTCAATCACACAAATAACACTTCAAGGAATTTACTTTGGTTGATTTTCCTCACCCTGATTCCCTTCACTTGATATCTCCCCCCATCCCTTGCACTCTCTCCCCTTAGATCAACAGCTCCATCTGCCTCCTGCGAGGGAAGATCTATGATGCCCTGGACAACCGGCCGCTGGCTACCTCCAGCTACAAAGAGGCCTTGAAACTGGACGTGTACTGCTTTGAAGCCTTTGACCTTCTAACGTCTCACCACATGCTGACTGCTCAGGAAGGTAAGGTGGACCCTGAGCTTGAAGCTTCAGTTAAAAGGGATGGATGTCCGTGTTAGGATCCAATGAATATTTAATGATGGGTATATGCTAATCCATTTTCATCTATTCACTTTTTTTTTAACATAAGCGTCCACATGCATTTTTAACATTTTTTTCTGTCTATAGAAAAAGACTTCTTGGAATCTCTTCCCCTGAGCCAGGATTGCACCGAAGAGGAAGAAGAGCTACTTCATTTCCTGTTTGAGAACAAATTGAAAAAGGTAGAGAGACCCAGCTGTCTTGGTCTGTGAAGCTCTGATGCCATTTGGCAACCGTGGCTCCCTCTAAGGCTGCCAAGACACGAGTGTTCATTTGTCTTCTATTAAGTGTAATTGAAATGCTAATGACGATGCCAGGTCTGCTGTTCTAATCTAAACCCTCTTCAAGCCCTCATCTCATTGGATTATGTCTGTCTTATTCCCCTGGCCCCTTTCCTCTCTCATTCTTCCTTTTCTCGTTTGGTCAGTATAACAAGCCCAGCGACATGGTGGTCCCAGAGATGGTGAACGGTCTCCAAGACAACTTGGACGTAGTGGTCTCGCTTGCGGAAAGGCATTATTACAACTGTGACTTCAAAATGTGCTATAAACTCACATCCATGTTAGTAGTATATTCTTATAATTATCCAAAACGTGTGCTTAAAATGTATAAAAAGTATGTGGTTTGAATCACTTTGTTTGGTATGTGCTAGGGTGATGGTCAAAGATCCGTTCCATGCCAACTGTTTACCCGTACACATAGGAACTCTAGTGGAGCTCAGCAAAGCAAATGGTGAGCGACAAAATACGTCACAGTTTTCCCACTGACATCTCAGTACAGCCTAATTCAAATGAATGTTGTATTGTGACTTTACCGTAAACCGTCGGTTCTTCGTGTCGCCCACAGAGTTGTTTTATCTTTCTCACAAGCTGGTAGACCTGTATCCCAACAACCCGGTAAGTGATAGCGCTGTGACGCTTGTGTCGTAACCATAAGACCTCTGCGCAGGAGTCTATTTAACAGACTTTCTGTCGGTCCAGGTGTCCTGGTTTGCTGTGGGTTGCTACTATCTCATGGTTGGCCATAAAAACGAACATGCCCGGAGATACCTCAGGTACATAAACGGCGACAGCAAGCCTCGTGTTTTCAGACCTCGTACCGCAGGTTGCTCATCATTTGTAGACCCTAACGTATGGTGGGTGATGTGTCCTGCAGCAAGGCGACAACTCTGGAGAGGACCTACGGTCCAGCCTGGATAGCCTACGGCCACTCTTTTGCAGTGGAGAGTGAGCATGACCAGGCCATGGCGGCCTACTTCACTGCTGCCCAGCTGATGAAGGGGTAGGTGTAGTCCGGCCAGTGCAGCCATACGCACTGACAGTTTAGTAGAGTGTTTTTCCGGGACTGTTTCTCACTAGCGCTATCGCTTTAATGTCAAGGCCAGTTCAAAGACTTCATTTGACCAAAAGACAATCTCAATTGTAAGCCTTCTAATCTGAATCACCCCTCCCATTCTGTTGCTGTCTTGGATGCAGGTGCCACTTGCCCATGCTATACATTGGTCTGGAGTATGGTCTGACCAACAACTCCAAGTTGGCTGAGCGTTTTTTCAGCCAGGCCCTCAGCATCGCCCCTGAGGACCCCTTTGTCATGCACGAGGTGGCAGTGGTTGCTTTCCAGAACGGAGAGTGAGTCTTGCCCTCAGCCTACGCACAAACACACACACATTAGGGAGTAGACCAGGAAATTGTACATGGGTGCACTCGCTTGGATATCATACACATTTCATTTGCATTCAGAATATGCTGTTACAATATGCATTTCTGTAAACTACACTCTTAAGTGAGCTACATGCGTTGCCTGTTTATTTACTTGAGTTTTGCTGAACATTGAAGGTTTTCCATGCTTACAATTTCAGCTGGAAGACGGCAGAGAAGTTATTTCTCGATGCAATGGACAAGATTAAAGCCATAGGGAATGAGGTAACCTTTCGATTTCATTTGTATCATGAGCATCCACTGTGTCAAATATCTTTATTGCCCTAATTTGATTTTTTTTGTTGTTGTCCTGTCAACTCAGGTGACAGTGGACAAATGGGAGCCTTTGTTGAACAACCTGGGACACGTCTGTCGAAAACTGAAGTAAGTGTCGTTGTAGTTGACCACATCTTGCAATGCTTTCTGCTCTGTAGGGAGTTTGTGCTCCCATGTCCGTCTAGAAGTCTCTGCTGAGGTTAGGCTGCCTCCCCTAGGTGGCGTGCACTGCCCATCTTAATGGCAGCCGTCTAAAATTAGTCTCAATTTGATAATGAATATGTTCCTATAGATTGTACACCCCCCCCCCCCCCCGGCTTCGTCTTTGTTTGTTATTTTCCCTCTGCTGCCCTCTCCACAGACTATTCTGAGAGACAAGCGCACATGTTCTGCTCCAGTCGTTCTGCATAAGTAGTGCCCTCCTTGAGTATTCATGCAAACATCCTTAAATGAATAATGCATTGACACTCAGCAGACACACGAGGGGCCTTAGCGAATGAGAGCAGCACAAGTGGCTACTCTGAAAGGTTTTGGCAATTGTTATGTTAAACGACATCTTGGTGTAAAAAGCAAACACGGAGGTTGATATGTTTGTCTCCTCCAATGAAGCCATCAGAGTTCCAGCGCCACTTTGCCGTTTACACAGGGGTCGTTGTATGGGCAAACATCTGCCACGAATACTTTGTGTGTGTCAATATCCAATTAATAGTCATTTATGTGCCAAAAAGTACTTTGAATCTGAATTCCCACTGATTTTGACAAAGCCGATAAAGGTAGCTTTTATCCTGTGTGTGCGGTAGGAAATACGATCAGGCTCTGGAGTACCACCGGCAGGCCCTGGTGCTCATCCCCCAGCATGCCTCCACCTACTCGGCCATCGGGTACGTCCACAGCCTCATGGGAGACTTCGAGAGCGCCATCGACTACTTTCACACAGTAATTTTGTTTTATTTGATTCTGTCTCCAAACAAGCTGCTAGTCTCTCAGCATGAAGAGTGTCTTTTCTAAGGTGACACGGGATGGTGTGTGTGCTACAAGAAGGCCTTTTGAGATGGTGAACTCTATCTGCTAAGGTTGCGGTGCGCCGATGCTGAAGTTGTGTTCCAACACCCTGCTCGCTGCTGATTCTCTGTCCCTCGCTCCCCTGCAGGCACTAGGACTCAAAAGGGACGACATGTTTTCTGTGACTATGCTCGGCCACTGCATCGAGATGTACATTGGTGATACAGACGCATACATAGGTACACATCCTTTCTTTGATTCTCAAGTGTCCCAGGTACGTACTCGACCATGTCTTTAGCTGTAATTAAAATGCTTGTTGCGTTTTTTGCACATGTCCCAGGTACGGACATCAAGGACAAGGTGCGTGGGAACCTGGGTACCCCAGCGTTAATCAAGATGCTGAACACGTCGGCGGAGCCCGGCAACCCTAGAGCAACACCCTTATCGGATGACAGCAACCTCATGTCTCTGGAGACGCCGCCTTCGAATCAGGACAAGCCCTTGTTAGAAACCCCTCTGCGGCGCTCGCTGCCCCTGGAGTGTGACATGTATGAGAGCGACATGATGCTAGAGACCTCTATGTCAGACACCAGCACGTGATGTCACTGCTGGCAACAGAACTATTGCAGTGTCCTAGATACAGGCCTTGGCCTCGAGCAGTTCCAAACCAAACCTTTGGCACTCACCCACTACTTGAGGTTCTTTCTCCTCCAGGTGCGTAGGGGGCTTGAAGTGATTTCGTGTTCGTTAACCTGCCACCATGAGCCCATGTGTACTTCTGAAAGCGCGTATGAAATAACATTGAGATTCAAGAGAATGCTTGCTGACTTAGGTGAAAAGATAAATTGTCTCGTTTGTAATTCATTGTTCGACCCCTTTTGGATCTCTGCCAGGACAACTCTTAACTAGTCGTGAGGAACAAGATGAAGGGTTTGGTTTGGGGCTGTGCCTGTCCTGAAGTCTAGGAACATTGGAGAAATATGTGAACCTTTAATGCTTGACTGAACAGGAAGAAGAATACAGCAACCCTTCTGGATTAACCAACTAACAGATCAAACTGCTACCTATGGCAGGACTTACTATATGTTGCTTACCTGTGGATTTTTACTTTAAATAAAAAAAACTGTCTGAATGCAAGGGTTTCAGTGGCAAAAATGTAGTCATTCTTATACAATAAACCATACATTTATCTTTTCAAATGTGGTTATTGTTTTCAACATTTGGTGTTTGCACACACAGCTAACTTATAACTACCAAGGTGTACATGGGAAAGCTCGATTGTTCTGATAAGCTATTGCTTGTTCTGAAAGATGTTATATTTTTATACTTTGCCCACTAAACAAAACAAAAATAATGTCAAGGGTGTACCATCGATTTCAAATGTTGATTTTGTAAGTTATGTTGTGTTTTGTAAATGTTTTATTGTAGCACTAAAACTTTAGTGATTTGATTTTTTGAATATATTTTAAAGAATAAAGGGGTTGATTTGCCCCTTTTCAGACAATATACAATATCTGCCCCTGCATTCACTGTTCGATGCTTTAGAATTAAATCCTGACAATTGTATTAAATTTACAAAACAGTAAGCAATCTATAAGTTCTAATACAGCCGTGTCTAGGTCGATATTTGGTTCCCCATTCAACTTCCAGGGACCCCTGTTTGTGTGGGAAGGTGAGATGAACACTAAATAAATAGATGTGTGAGAGACATTTAGCGACAGCGAAGGGCGCTGCCTTTGGAGTGCACACGGCTCTATAACTTCAAATGTCAAGGCCGGACTGGTGACGGGGATTGCTCCTACAGTAGTTTTAATATCAGCCTCACCAGACTAAATGCCTATTTGTTCTAGTGCTTGATGGAGCGTGGCAGGAGGTGCAGCACCAGATGACATGGGCTGTACTCCGTCGAAGTCAGCAGTCACGTACACTCAGGAGAAGGTGTGCAGGGACATGGATACTTGCTCTACTTTTGTGCCTAGCCTTAAAAGCTCCGCGTCCACCCCAGAAAGACCTTCACCACGACTCTGTGTGGAGACGAGCAGTGGCAAACAGACCTTCCTTAGTGGTGAGTATAGTAGGACTGTGTTGTGGAGTATTTCTCCTGGAATGTAATTTCATTTAAGTAGAACATATTTTTCCAATTTATTTCCCAGTACCACGTCGCGATACCCACGGATGGTCAGTAAGCCAGCCCTCCAGTCCAGACGCGTGGAGTACCTTCAGCAACACTACGAGCACCTTTGTTCTGCCCCTGGCTCATGTTGCGCCAAGCAGCGCTGAAAGTGGCACGGAAGTTCGTAATTTGGGGAATCCATGACACTTTTCAGCCGGAGCGAAGGGAAATTGTACGCGGATCAGACGGTGTTCGTTATTTGGCAACCAAGCAGTTGCCTTTTAAGGATAGTAGAAGGTTAATGTTTTTCTCGATTCACATTTAATCGTTTTCTAACGGTAGAGTTCTTTATTTGATTGCTCATCAAATGTTGCCTATGTATTATGCCTAATTAAGTTGTAATGTTTATTATTTGAGGTGTTGCACGATGCATTTTTATTGTTATAAACTGCTTTAAAGGCACTGTCCTACCTATTTTTTTCTATTGTGTTAAAATACTGTGTATAACAACATTTATTTGGGTCATTCGTTTAATAAAAATACACATATCCGTAATTAAGAAGTGTCAATTTTGTGAGTGCCTAGGACCTAATTTAGGTATCGCGGTGTTTGGTAACCAACTCTCGCGTAATTTGTAGTGATATCCGATAGAGATGGAGAGAAATGAGGTCTGAAAAGGACCAAATGATTGGAGGTAGGGAGAAAAACGTCGTTGAAATACAGTTCAGAGACATCCCTCGAGAACAAGAGGGAGTTTTGGTAAATTCTAAGCAAAAAGAAGAGAAGAAAGAGGTTTTCACTAAGGTAGGTGTGCAACGCGATGGCGCTTTGTTTTGTTTGGGACGCAACGTATATGCGGTGTAGGCAGGAATATTTCAGGACCACGGACAGCTTTAGCAAGGAATGCGACGCTTTCCAAGCGTTTAGACATTTTTTTACATCTGTAACCATTGTTTCTGAAAGATATATATAAATCACCGTAGAGGCCTCCTTTATAGGTTACTGGGTTTGGCTGCTTGCATCATTTTGTTTGCTAATGTGCATAGCGTATATCTTAACGCTGAATAAACTGTCAGAAATCAAGGAAGCAATAGCCAATTGGCTCAAATAATTGCCCATGCAATGGTTAGGCTACTGCCCGTGCCCGCAAAGATTAGCTTGAAAGCAAAAACTTGGATATGTGCTTTCAGGAAAATGAAAAATTAAATACGCCAGAGCGCATAAATTGTCCATTTCGCAGGAATTTTCTTTTTTTTCCCTGCAAAGATTCGAATGTCGGGTTTGGTCATAATGTTTCCAATCTTGGTTGCAGGTGGTAATTCGTCGTCTTCCACCTAATCTGTCCAAAGACCAGCTCGAGGAGCAACTTAGTCCTCTTCCGTCTTATGACTACTTTGAGTTCTTCCCAGCTGACCAAAGGTGACTTTATGTCCAGTAGTATATCTACATGTAGGCCTATTGTTAATTGAGGATGAATTGAAGTGATCCATCTTTTTTGAGCATGCGAACACTACGACTAAAAAAGTAAGTTGCCAACACATTTGTCTATGCTAGATTCATGATATAGGCTGTGAAAGGAGCACTATATGACACGAAATTATTCATTTTTAACCCCTTCCAAAGAAGTGGCCAGGTCTATCAAACAAATACTGGTAGATTACAGTACTGCCGCATAGTGTACGGATCATGTATACTGACAGAATAACTTATTATTGATCTATTCTTGCAGTCTTTATCCACACCTTTTCTCCAGAGCATACATCAACTTCAAAAACACAGAGGACATCTTACTCTTCAGGGACCGCTTTGATGGCTATGTGTTTATTGATAACAAAGGTAATGGTTCATCAATAGATCTCTGTCTTTGCTTAATTTTTAGTAACAGGTTATGGTGCTGTAGCAGAGGTTAGTCATATTGAAACTCAAAGAGCTAAATGATATAAATGACAGCCTAAGTGTTGGTTAGAGGAGAGGAGATCGTGCAATCATTAAATGAGGCGTTTTATTGGCTCCGTGTTTTATTGTTGATTGTACTCGGCAGATGACACACTTTTCATTAAAAGAACATGTGTGTGTTCTGGGCAAGCTGTTGTATACTGGCTGAGATTCTTGTCTCCATGTAGCATACAGGGTTGCCATAGTTACTGTTTGTTCAGTCAGTCTGTTAGTGATATTGATCTTTCAATCCTGTCAATATTTACGCAGGCCAGGAATACCCGGCGGTGGTAGAGTTTGCCCCTTTTCAGAAAATCTCCAAAAAAAAGCTCAAAAAGAAAGATGCCAAAGTTGGAAGCATCGAAGAAGGTACTGGAAGGAGTACCGCATCATATTATCAGAATCCACGTTGCATTTGCAGATTATACCAGTAGACTGTACATTCGATGTTTGACAGGTTGTTTGACTGGCCATCCTTCATTCTAAGATGGTAATCAGGGTCAGAGCTGTTGTACATTAGTTATGATAGGGAAAAACTGCCCTTACCACTTTACTTATGTATCATCCTGCAGATCCAGAGTACAAACGCTTTCTGGAGAACTACTCCTGCGATGAAGAGAAATCCATGGCCAACCCTGAGACCCTGCTGGGAGAAATAGAGGCCAAGACCAGAGAACTCATTGGTACAGTACAGTAGGATACGGACGGATGGATGGACGGACGGACAGACGATTAGCCTAAGCTTTGAAAGACCAAACTTGGGTCGATGCATTCAGGTTTTTTTTTTTTTTTTAAACCCACCGCAAGATGTTTATTGTTATGTCTTTCTGAAATTTTCAGCTAAGAAAACAACACCCCTGTTGGAGTACATAAAAAATAAGAAACTTGAAAAGCAGGTAAGAGTCAAGATCAAGCATCCATTGAACTCTGCAAAGTTCCTGACAACCACCTGACCCAAAGCCAACCATGCGTTTACCTCTTCCCCGCAGAGAATAAGAGAGGAAAAAAGAGAAGAAAGGAGACGTAGGGAGCTGGAGAAGAAACGTCAGAGGGAAGAGGAGAAAAGGAAGCGCAGGGAGGAGGAGAGACGCAAGCGCAAGGAGTCTGAAAAGCAGAAGAAGCTTTCCGAAAAAGACACAAAGATCAAGGTCATTATCCTTTAGTATGTGCTTCAATGCAATTGTAGGTTACATTGTTCAAACAAAGACACATTTATACTGTTGAGTGTATATAGTGTGTACTGTACAAAGTATGTGCCCATGCCTTGTCTGTAATACTCCTGCACTTACCTCAGCTCTTGAAGAAGAGTGATAGAGATGAGGATGTGGATTCAGACAGGCTGAAGGAGAAAGGGGACAGTGGCGAAGCCGACAGGGGCAAATGGGACAAAACCCCTGGACACAAGTCAAAAGAACCGAAGGACAAGTATGATTTACAATTCAAGTGTTGTGCATTTGAATGTGTTCAAGTTCTACATAGAATAAAATGTTTGAACAGTTTTTCGTTGGGGGCGAAAAAAGCTTTAGTCATCACGCCATCGGCCTATGGAATACATTTATAATTGCCAAAACAGTCTGTATGTCTGCTCCCTGATAACGTAGACAACTAATAGGGTCTCGTATAATGTGCTTTCCCCGCTTCCATCAGCAGGGGCCAGCCTGAGAGTGACAAGGAGCAGCGGGAGCAGCATGGTCGGCGACAGAGGGACAAGGACCACCGGAGCAGGGACGAGGAGCGGAAACGCCAGCGCCACCACTACGAATTTGACAAGTTCATGCGTCGCAAAGAAGAGACCAAGTGGGGCAAAGGCTACTGTCAGGACAGAGCCAAGAAAGAGGGCCACCATCACGGCTACTCGTACTGCCCAGACGGTGGTGACAAAGGGGGGAAGGAGGACAGGGACGATGCTGCGAGCAGGAAGGAGCGCCTCCGAAACAAGGTGAGCCAGAAGGTGAGCATGACGAGAGCGAGGCCATTGCTGTTTATGTCATTTATTCTTCATGCAGAATGTTTACCTTTCAAATCCAGTCTCATTTTCCTGCTGTCAGTTTCGCAGAATGTCTTGGTGTTTACCGCCGTTGTCTGACATTTTACTGAAGCCTACGGCAATCTCTTGGTCCAACAAAGAATGTTAAAGCAATAGATATTAGCAAGCTCTAACATTGTATTTACTTTGAATTCACAATTTTCTTCACAATTAGCATCAAACACTTTACTTGGGTTTCCAGCCGTGAGGAGCAGTGTGGTGAATAGACACATTCTGCAATTGAAAGAAACGTATTCACAGCATTATAAATGGTGCACCGTATGTACACACAACTGCTTAAATGAAGCACCCCTTTGGGCTGCCCATTGATCCAGGCCGTGTTTCTCAGTCTGTGTTAGTGCATCAGGACAGAGGGACCGCCCAGTCAGAGGGGCCACACCAGATAGGAGGGTCTCTACCAGCCAAGGTACAGCTAGCCTTTCTACATGGGCAGGGGGCTAATACCAGCAACTGTAGCTGTTTATTTACACCGGGTGGGATCTAACACCAGCTCACTCTCCTACATGAGCAGGGGACTAACAACAGCTTGTCTTTTTTGTACATGGGAAAGGGGGTGACTAACGCTATTTAGCCTTTGTACATGTGGAGGAGGCTAACACTAGTTAGACTTTTTAAATTGAAAAGGGGCTCACACTAGCTAGCCTGTCTACATGGGTTCAGGGCTAACACCTGCAAACCTTTCTACTTTGGGAGGTGCTTGACAACATTAGCATTTTGAAATGTTGTGCCCACTAATGCAATGTATAGTCCCATTTATACTGAAAACACATTCATATGAACATTTCAAAGCCAAACACACATTCTTGAATTCTTCTTCTTTTTTTGTTTCTTCAAAGCCTGAGATTGGTATATGCAGTTTTTTTGTCGGTTGTTCACAAAGTATGAAGCTGTTCTCTCCCATGTCTCTCTTCTCTTGTGTCTCTGCAGGACCGTCCAGCCATGCAGCTTTACCAGCCTGGCGCCCGTAACCGTAAACGCATGAGTTCAGGGGGCAAAGGTTACGATTGCCCCCCTGTTGGCCACTCGCCTGAACATGGGGCAGAACCTTGCTTTCAGGTTGCCTCTATGGGAACAGGGTCAGAGAAGAGTGGGGATGAATGATCACTAGATGTACAAGCAAGTCAGTACACAAATGTATATATTTTCTTGTCTATTATAAAATAAACATTAGCTACCAGGATCATACTTAGACGAAAGGTTAGGCTACCAGACTGTAAAGCCATTGTAGTCCCATTTCCCCTACACTTGTAGGTGTATTAACTACAGCCAAATAAAAATTTACTAATTGTTTAGATAACAATTCTAGGAACTTGGATAAGATATAGTAAAACAACCCTTGCCTGTTTTCAGAAACTATAGGAGTAAAGCAATCTGCAGAAAGGAGCCATACTTTCTTGTTGATATCATGGCTCAACAATGAGCAAAGATGTAAGTTTCAATGCCAGAATATAACATGGCTAAAGCTCCTAAGAATTAATTCCATTCATTTTAGAAATGAATGCCTGCTGATAGAAGAGATCACTTTGTATTTTAGTATTTTGTATTTTACACAAAATTATCTCATTGCTGTTTTCTTTTCGCTTTGTTTTTTAAACGTGTACCTGAAGCAGCTCATTTTAAACAAGCCTGTCTCTGACTTGGCCTGTACCTGATCCTCCACAGAGAACTGATTTGTACGCCTTTGTAGTGACTCCATTCCATTGGGATGTTTTTAAAAGAATATCTATGGATTTTATCACAAAGACAATATATAATGTTGTAAGAGATTTATCGTATATTATTGGATGTAAAACCTTTATAATGTGTGTGAATGAGGAAAGGTAGAAGAGCAAGGGAACGAGCCCAAAGAGTGAGAAAGCGAAAGCACAAAATGCGGGTAGGAATTGACGGAGAAGTTGATATTTAGATTTTCACTCCTTTTTGTCCGTTTTTCCCGCTATGATGTGTTTTGTTTGTACGTTACCCCTGTTGAAAGAGTAGGATGGACGGCAATAGTTTCTATAGTCAGATACAAATCAGGAAGCAGAGGGTCCACACAAGCCAGAAAGAACAGAACTTTGGTATTCGTATCTTTGGTATCTTCACGGAAAGATCTAGAAATGCAACGTGTGACATATATGAGATAAGTCATACTGCTAGCATGGTTTTCTACTGAACAGCATCAACTATTCGTGATGTGCTTTAGATAGTTGAGTAATCTCTGTGCTATATGCCTTTGATAATCACTTGACTGTTTTGTGAATCATACCCCCATCTTATTCTTTGTCTTCTCAAAGACCAAAATAAAACTATTTAAGAGATAAATAATGTATTTTTGGGTACTGTTTGTTGGTGATACTGGTGAGGTGAGGTTTGAAGTTTCCATAACATATGTTTGAGGTAGGTGTGTTTATGTGTGTGTCCGGGGTTGTTTTGTCTGAACGCATTGTTACGATAAAGGTTTCTTCATTTTGTCAATTTAAAGTATCATGTCCTAATTTTTCATAGTTAGAATACCTTTTATTAACACATATTTCTCTCTAATTTTGTGTTTTGGCACACAGTGCATTTTTATCACAAGATTATATAAAGCAGAACTTTCATCACAGGAAGTCAACTACATAATGTGGCATTTGGTGGATCTCGTGAAAAAAATGGGCAAGCATGCCACTTGAGCTTTATTTTAGGACTACATTTCACTTTTTAACTGTATAAAATAAACTAGTTTGTTTTTCCTCATATCAAGTTATGTTCTAAAAGTATATGTATCTCTCCCATTCTTTCTTCATAAATATGCATTACCATCTATGAATCACACTCACATTAAGTAGTCTACAGTTTTTTTAAGAACTTCAATCAAGGAACTTCAATCAAAGAAACAATCAAAACCTTTAAGGGTAACTTTATTTTAATGAAGTGATAGGACACCAATAATCTAATTGTAGCATTATTAAATGTAGTTTACTTCATCTTCTATAGAATGGAGAATTGAGCAATTGCAATGTATTGAAATCTTGTGACTCTCTTTAAAATAATTACAAGTTGTCTTAAAGAAATGTCAATAGTGAAGGCAATCGTCAAGGTGGTGAACCTGCGCTATAGAGGACCAAATAAGATCAGGCCCTATAGGTCAAAAGTAACCTCGGTATCAGTGAAGGTCCTCTGCGTCAAAGGTTTGGTATCTAACCTACCTAACCTACCCTCTTTGGTCATAATTTGACCAGTTTCTTCATTTGATGGCATCTGACACTACAAATAGATGGAGTTTGTCTGAAAGATTGACATATTTCTTGAAGTTTTATTTTCTCTCAACTAAACTTTCTGAAAGGACGCACCTGTGCCTATCCTACCTTTTATATAGTAGTCTTCGCATCATTATGACCAAAATGTAATCATATAAACCTATATATACGACACAAAAAAGGATTGTGAAATTCAGGTCAGACAATAACTTCACAGAATCAGAGTTTCTTGGCAGGGAGGTTGAAAGGACATCGCTGTCTCACTTCCTCTGCCTCATGTAGTACATGTTGTTACTCCTAGCAGTTACCCACATTGGCTCTCATGCGCCTAACTGCCTTCCCTTACTCCTGCGTCTGTGTTCACTTGTGGTAAGTTTTCTACTTATTGTGATTCAAATAATAAGAGCTCAACTGACTCTAATGGGACGTGTGTTACTTATTTTAATGTGTATTTTTCTAACATCAATGTTGGAATGTAGTATCTTTTTAACATTGCTGTATTTTGTGTTTTATTTGTATTTTGTGTTATTATTATTATTATTATATGTGTGGCAAAACAGCATAGGCATCAAAACAATATTATTAGCTTGTGCAGAAACTATTTTGGTATATGTATATCTCATAAAACACTTGGGTACATTACATTTCGTAACTAGGCACATGGGGGAATACCATAAAACAAAAGAATAATTTGCATTTCAGTTTACAAAGGAAGTGAGATACTGTATATCTCTAGTCGAAGCTTCAGCTTTGTGTTGTTTCCACCTCAGCACGTGTCAGGGACAGTGTTTGTGTTCTTCTTCCTCTCAACACTGTAGTGCATTCTTCAAAAGAAAAAATGTATTTCAGTGTGCATGAAAATAATAAATGGCAATACAGAACAATAGAATCAATGTTTTGATATCATTTACTGTGAGCAAACATGTAAGCAACCGTTAGTTTTGTCAATAGTTGAAGTTTCTACAAAGAAATCAAAGAGTCCTTTCCTGTGTGAAAACTCCACCCGTCATATTTAACCACAGTGCCTACAACTGCAGTAAACTGGCATAATACTCTTACAACAGACTGTCACGTGTTTTTGCCACCTGTCGAAAGAAAAGCTGTTACTTTAAATGAATTCCTGTCTGCCAACTGTGAGCCTAGTAATAACACAAAAAATACAGACACTTCATAGATGGTAAAAACATTTTTTATAATAGTGTTAGCAGGATGGGTAGGGGCATAGCAATTACAAGAAAATGTTCTTTGTATATAGCTTTAGCAACAATAAGTCAGGTTATGCAGGGACTGGTCCTGACTCATAAACAGTACTGTACACTCATTTGCAGCTAAAAAGAAGAATTGAGATGACACAAAACAGGATAACTGAACAAGATAACTAACATACTAGCAAATTCACAACTATCATGGTTGTCAGTAGAACTTAACAACGAACACGAATGAACATGACCTAAACACTGTAGAACAAATTGGCAACCATGCATGATCATCAAACTAGAAGGCCTGGAATGGGTCATTTAATTATCCCTAAATCCAACACCAACAGTCGCAAAGTAATAGTAATATAGGAGTAGTTATTGCTTGCAATTCACTGACACCGTTTACTGAATTTATCAAATAAATTTGTCCGAAAGTGTCAGAAAAAGTCTCGGAAAGCAAAAATAAAAAATCTAATGTTGAGGATAAGAAGACTGTTAGGGCAAATATGTTAGGGTGGCTGGTATTTGTGTAGTTATGTAATATTATGTGTGTGTATCATCTGTGTGTATCATCCATGTATGCCATATTTGAAATTTAAACAGTCAGTGTTGTGCTATGTAATACACTGTATGCAATAATGTATGAATGTAGACCCCAGGAAGATTATAATTTTTGTGACAGCTAATGGGAATCTGGCAAAATAAACAAAAACCATGTCAAGGGCATTGAACAAGTGATTTGATCTAACTTTAACAATTTTTTGAAATGTTCCTGCTTCTCCGATTGCAGTGTGTAATATTAAAAGTCTGTCTGTCTAGCTACACCAAGTATCCTGCGAGAGCGTGCTCCCATTCAGCATGCCGAGTTCCAACACCACCAGACTGGACAACGCCACACTGATACTGTTCCAGAACACCGTTGCCAGCACAGCCATCTCCATCGTCTACATCATCGTCACGGCCATCAACCTGACAGGAAATGGCCTGTCCATGTGGCTCCTCCTGTTCCGCACCTTCCCCAAGACACCATCCATCATCTTTATGATCAACCTGACCCTTACAGATCTGGCACTGGGGGCTGCCCTGCCCTTTCAGATCCAGTACCAGCTGAAAGGATACAACTGGACCCTAGGATCCGGCACGTGCAAGTGCGTACTAGTAACATCCCTTTCAAACAAATTAAATGTTCCAATTAGTGCAGAAGAAATGTCTAAAAAGGGTTTTCTTATATTCTAATCTCATTGCTCGTTTGTTCTTCAGGTTCCTAACGGTGGTGTTCTTTGTCAACATGTACTGCTCCATCCTGACCATGATGGCTATTGGTGTGGACCGCTACCTAGGTATTGTAAGGCCAATGCTGTTCCGGAACACACGGGGGAGGAAGTCCTTTGCTGTGATATGTTGTTTCCTCATGTGGGGTGTGGTCTTATCTGTCTTGCACCCGCTGATGACCACCGACCTGACGTTTCATGTCCCCGAGCTGGGAATCACCACCTGCTTTGACGTGCTGAAGAAAGACATGCTTCCCTCTACACAGGCTTGGGCAGCCTTCATCTTCACCCTCATTTTTGTCCTCTTCATTCTACCATTCAGTGTTACCACCTTCTGCTACGTGAGTGTAATCCGTAAACTGGCCAAGGACTCCAACACAGACCAGAAGAAGAAAGCTATACGTCTGGCTTCAGTGGTGCTTATGGTCTTCACTCTCTGCTTTGCACCTAACAACATCATCCTCCTGGCTCACACTGTCCTCAGGCTGTTCTATCAACAGTCCCTCTATATGGCCTACAAGTTGTCTCTGTCCCTCAGCTGTCTCAACAGCTGCCTGGATCCTTTTATCTATTACTTTGCCTCTAAAGAGTTCCGTCACAAGCTGAGGCAGATGCTAAACCTTAATACTCTGAGCAGTGTGGACACACTGAGGGGGATAGAGCCCAGAGAAAGCATTTACTCAGGTCAGTACATGTCTGATGGACAAGAGGGACAGACTGGCAGGGTGTTGCTCACACAACACTTGAACAGCATCTGATACTGTGTATGTAAAGTATATACATATGTATCCACTATTTGTGTGCGTCATCAAAGTTGTATGCCTGTGTGTAGAGAAATGCAGCATGACTATGCAATGCTTTTTTGCAACAACACCTTTTTGATTTCTACTATGGATCAAGCTATAACCAAGCCCACTTTTAAATTGTTTTCTATTGCCCCTTCGTATTTTTTATTATTATTATTTTAAGATTAGGCTGATGTAATAAATAATTTATAATAAAGATGAATGATTAATTACCATAAGTTGCTGATTATAACAGCTGAAATTGTTGCTTTGATAACATGAAAAACCATAAAGTGTGTATATATATATATATATAATCTGTAAAGAACCGCAGACGTTTCATATGGTCGGAATCCTCAACATCATCGAAATAGGAAAGGAAAGTCGTTATATTGCCATCTCGTGGTTATATGTCCCTTTTACTCTTAAACTGCGTTTCAATTGCCGTTCAACATACGCTCGTTGACTTCCCCTCGGAACTTGCCCTCGGGGGAATCCCCGCCGCCATCTTAAGTGTCGTTCCATCAGTCTGAAAATCTGAAGTGAACTTGGTGAGATCGACCCTCGGAGGGCTGAGGGAGCGAGTGAACAACGATGGTCACTCCAGAGGTGTATATCACCCACAATGTATGCTGTTGTGCGTTTGGTGCACGAAAATACTAAATGGTTAGGTGGCAGTAATGCACATAAAACACCAGTTGCTCACCACCAAAGGAGAATATTAATAAATTGAGCATGGTATCATAAACCCCTAGCAATAACAGTTAGGATAATCATGATACATATCACAAACAGAAACATTTATTAATTTTAATTTATTAGAAACTGACACAGCTGATTGCACAAGCCTAA
>JAVQIZ010190434.1:0-14311 GCA_036023535.2 Galaxias brevipinnis | reverse complement strand
CAGGGGAATGTAGTGGCCTTCAATTAGCTCTCCCAGCCTCAGCCTTCCCTTAAAGGGCCGGCTCCCCCCTTTTCCCTCTTCTGTGGGGAACCTGCCATAGGCTGGGGCACCACAACACGAACAACCCACGAAAACCACCGGCGCATGATCACGTAGCCTAGTGTAAGTGCAGTCGGATTCCTTTACGTCATTGTCTTTTCCTAAGTCCTTCTGAATTCTCCTTCATATCTTTCCTTAACCCCATGACGTTTTCCCTCGGGATTAAGGAAAAGTACATAGTGAAAGTCATTAGTATGTACTGTATTGAGGAATTCAATCTTAGCCCAGACGTGCCTAGCCTATGCAGCTATCACGTGACCAGTGAACGAAAGACTTAGACCCGAAGACCCATTCAGGTGGTGAACTACTCTTTTGAATGAACTACTCACACCCGAAGACCCATTCGAGGGGTGAACTACTCTTTTCTCTTTCCTATACTGAGCCTATGCGGCTGTCACGTGAAAATTGAACGAACTAATTTCTGTTTCCTACCCTGTCTTTCAAGTCTTTCGTTCACTTTTCAAGTGACTGCTAGGCGTAGCATAGAAAACATTAAATTATTGAATTGGTTCACAAGTTATTATTACTGGTTTTGGTTTTTTCAGTTTTTCACTTTACAGTTTACAGTCAAATCAAACAAAACAAAACAACCGGTTTATTAGACAGCTTATACTGCAATATTGTGTGATTTGGTTGTAGTTCAAGTGTGGTTGTTATTTGGCTGTATGGGACAACCAGATTTGAAATAAATACATCTTAAAGTTATATCAATATTGTGATTTTTTGGCTAAATACAGCACATCATGTTTCAGTAAATGAGTATATTGCAACTGCTTTTAGGTGACTTAATTATCACAGTGAGTGAACCCTAACTATGGCGCAGACGTAACTACGTAACCATGGCAAACTAAACATTTCTCTTGCCGAGCTATCACGTGAAAATTGAACGAACTACTCAGACCCGAAGACCCATTCGAGGGGTGAACTACCCTTTTCTCTTTCCTATTCTGAGCTTATGGGGCTGTCACGTGAAAATTGAACAAACGACTCAGACCCGAAGACCCAGTTAAGGGGTGAACTATTAATTTCTGTTTCCTATAATTAGTATAAGACTGCTGACCGAAATGAACGAACGACTCGAATACAACTGTTGTTGCACATGCGCAACCAAAATGAACGACTCACTCTCTGAGACTACTCGTTAGTCCCGAGTCATTTTAAAGATTCGTTCAAAATGAATGAATCGCTCATGAACGACACATCACTATTGATAGATAAGAGATGAGGGTCGAGAAGGTTCGAGTGGTTTTGGCCCCTAGATGGGTTCCACCACCTCCTCCATGCCTCAGGGATAGAGGACTTAACAGAGATAGGAGAGATATACTTGTAACAAAACCCATTGATGCATAATTCTTTACTCTTGACAATTTTATTTTAATATTTGGGTCATTTGACCAGTTTTAAGTTGACATTCAAGTGGTCTTTTTTATACATTAATATAGGTGAAATTGACCCCCTTTCATGTTTACAAAGTTTACAGCAAAAACCTTTTACAGTTTTACAAAGGAAATAGTAGAGGTCAGACAATTTAGATGACTTTAACAATATTGATACATTTACATATATCACAAGATAATAAAACAGTACTTTAAATCTTTTTTGGCTACAATATAATGATCACATTTGAACCATCATACACTAGATTGTGCTAAAAGACACCATGATAGAAAATAAATTTTCTTTATTTTGTCAACAATCTGAATAAGTATATAAATTGAACAATGTTTACACACTCAATTAATAAAAAAAGAGTAATACAGAAAACATCTGTAGGTTAGAACCAGTAATCAAGTGCAAAGCCTGAGTGGATGGATATTATCCAGGCTAGCTTCATTTGACAACATTCGGTATATATTGAGCTGGATAATAGACATGGAAAGTCATTCATTTGATTATGTTTAAAAAACAAGAAAGTAACTCCACCTGTAAACAAGCACATTTTATGTTTTTCTTACAGTTTTTTTTAATAACTGCTGGACATGATTACTTAATAGAACAAGGAACTTAACTCAATACAGCGATTCGATAAATAAATACATAATAGATAATTTGACAAATAGCTTCTGAGTTCTTTTTTTAAATGCTATATACCACAAATATATTTAGGCCTAAAGAAAACGAAAATTGTTTAGATAGATATGAAAAATACTAACAGGTGGTACACGATCAATAAATGTTCATCTGACAATACCTCTACCCTTATAAAGGCATCCAATACATACATTTTTTTAAAAGCAAAAAACGTTTTATGAATAGCACAATCTCAATCAACTTGGTAGGTTACATTTTATGTCTCGATCTGATCCTTTTGAGGTGTTATAATCTTAAAATAGTGACTTCATATTTTACTACACATTAAAGACATTTACAGCACTTATATTTAAGCACTTATAAGACACTGATAAAGCCAGTTAGTTCAAAGGAGGACTGTCAAAATTTACACTGAGCTCCTTGCTTTGCCACAGCAATAATGGTAGATCATACCTAAAGTAATAACCTTGTGCCCCATTCCCTGACCATTGGCCGACACTGTTGACACGAGATTCAACACTGCCCAAACACCTTAGTCATTCATTCCCCAGCCTCGTCCCATCAGGAGGTTAAATTATGTTTTGGAGCCACATCAATCCCCACATTCTGTCCTAGATGCAATGGGTTTGTGACCTATTTGTTCGTCATCCTTTATCACTGTTAGGACTGTTGCCATCTCCCAAATGTATTCTCTAATTCTGCCAGTACTTTTACCCCCTTTCCCCAGATCCTGATCTGTGTATGTGACATCTCTGTCACGTCATAATTGCCAAGGGGAACGGCAACCTAGAGCGAAGCAATGCCTACTAGCAGAGAAAATTTATAAATACTTTAATCTGCTATACAATCCCGTTGATAATTTTATATTATAATGTGGACCTGCAGTGAGATTCATCATGCACAGGTATTGAGTGCCAGTGCCAAAATGTGAGTCGATAAGCTTGTGTGTAGCCTACACATGTTTTTCCATTGACAGCTACTCAAGACATTTGATGTACCTTGCTTATATTTGCTGGTGTAGTGTAAATGTTTTATACATTCGATTAGATATATGTTGAAGAGTGCAACTGCTCAGAGAACATTTGGCAGTCAATCTAGAGCCGAGATGTGACCGGTTGCAATTTATCTGCTATTGGTGTGATTGCAGATGTAAGACTCCCACTCCAGAACCCAATCTTACCATTTAGTATTTGCTTCCCTATTTCAGCTCGAGGCCTCAATGACAAATGCACTACCAATAACCATGACTACATCTGAGCGCATACACCAACCCTACTGTCTCCCATTCAAATCAAATTCCCAGTCATAGCTTCCAGGCCCCAGGCAAGGGGATGTAAGGGGCTCTTAACGCTAAAGGGTTGTAATTTGAGTCAGCTCTGTATTGGAATTTCCTGTCCCTGCATGTCTTTGCGGCAGCTCCAAACCCACCAGGGGCAACTCCACGCCTAGTCACGTTGGGTTGGATGACCCAACCTCCCCGGCCTTGCAGTTGTATGCTGCAACTTCTCTCGCTATGCTCCTCATTCGGCCTGACTGCTGCCCATCCAAACGGAACGAAGATGGGTTGCAAAACTCTCTGAAGCACCTCTTAAAGTTTTCATCTAAGAAAGCATAAAGCACGGGGTTGAGGCTGCTGTTCACATAGCCTAGCGCTATGCAGAAGTGCATCAAAACCACAGTGAGAAGGCTACCGAGGTTAAAACCCAGAGACTGTGCCAAAGCCATGATCTGCACTGGGGTCCAACACACTACGAAAGCTGCAACCACCACCAGGACCATGCGGGTGATACGACGTAGGTTTCGGTCCTTCTCTTTGGAGCCAGAGAGGATGCGGACACTGCGCAGGCGTTTTACCATCAAGCTATAGCAGACGCTAATGATAGCTACTGGTATAAGAAAGGAGAAAAAGAAGACACAGGTTCCAAACACAGGTTCCCAGTAGCTACGAGGGTCCGGGAGAACTACAATGCATTCAACACCTGAGAAGGTAAAAAAGGGATAAAGGGGAAAAGATATGTTAGAAGAATTATTTGATTGTGAACACATCATCATGTTTGTCAAGTATTTCTTATAATATTTTTAAATGAAGCAGGTAACGACACATTTTACAAATATTTTTGCAATAACACTCACTTTTTCAATGTTTCTTTCATTATATGTAATTTAGAGTGGTGTGCAGTACTATTACTGATTTAAATTAACCTCGACTGTCTCTCAACGATGTTTGCTGGAGCAGCAACAAACTCCGTCTTTAAGCATTTATTAAGTACTGTATGAATATACTGTACATCGGTTTTGGTATGGTTGGGTCTGTTACATGTTGAAGCTCCCTGTTGTACATACCTGGGACAACACCCTGAGGCAGGGAGCACACATTTAAAAGCACAGAATCTTTGCTTTGACATCAGGCCAAGCTTTGACATCAGGCCATATAAATACCTCCCCCTCCCTCATGAGCTGATATTTGATTGTGAACAGGTGTGTTAGTGATCAGTGTGTGCAACGCGCTGTGTGACAGCTACGTCAGCAGCGCACATTCAAGTTATCCGCCTGAACTTTAGCTGAGGCTCCATTGCAGTTAAACTGTCTTTAAGCATTTTTTAAAGGGGCCCTATTATGCTCATTTTCAGGTTCATACCTTTATTTTGGCGTTCTACTAGAATAGGTTTAGGCGTTTTAATATTCAGTGAACAATTTATTTTTTCCAAACTGCCTTGGTCTGCTGCACCTCTATTCAACCTCTGTCTGAAAGGCTCTGTTTTAGCTCCCGTCTCTTTAAGGCCCCTCTCCGGACGAGCCCAGTCTGCTCTGATTGGTCAGTTAGCCAAACAAATGGAATTTACCTTCGCACTGATGAAAACAATGTTTTCTCAACATGGCGAAACCACTATCCAAACTTCCCGGCCTCCACTCTGACTGGGGTGCCAAACTAGCCGCTAGGTGGGCATTATGCAAATGTATGACTTGGTGATAGTGGTATATTCGTTACGGAAGAAAACGCCGGACTACAAACAAGGCGTTTCAGGCAGTTCAGGAGCAGGGGTTTCTGTGATACCCCTTTTGCACCCAGCAAGTTCCAGGGCTGGTAAAGAGCCAGAGCCAAATCTTGAACCCGTTCTTTACTTTTCCATCGCCAAGGAGCCGGCTCTCGACCAGAAAAATGGGCTCCAAGCTGGCTCCAACTCATTGCTGGTCTAAGACCAAGCACCACTTTTAGTCCCGCCTTAAATTGATTTCGATTTTGACAAAGAAGTGACATTGATGAGCGCTGCACTTTGGTAAAAATGTAACTATTTTCCACATCAGATAGGCTACATGACGTGCACTGCCAAAAATGAAAAAGTGCAAGGGGGGCCTCGCTTTGAAGAAGGAGCACTAAAGGCACGCCTTTAAATAAGTAAACAACAGGGAAGATGCAGTGGAAGTTGAAAAAGTGATTTCAGTTGACTAGAGTGGCTAGCTAATGGCTAGTCCGCTATTGCTGTTGTGTGTTGCAGTTGAGCCTTGCATTGCTGCAAAAGCAGTGACGTATACCAACGTATATACTGACGTAATGATGTGGTTTACTAGCCTGTGGAAAAGAAAATGGTTCTTCTAAAGCTCTGAAATTGAACAGAGGGTGAACTGGCAATAGCACCGGCACAGAACTGGCTCTAGGTTCGTGTTGGTGGAAAGGGGGTATGAGAGAGAGTAGCTCCCTTTGACGTGGACTATGGGCTTTGTAACATTTCAGACCTTTCACATGCACAAAAAGCTATATAACATACTAAAGGAGAGGGAAAAACCCCAAAAGCATAACACTATCCAAGGACTAAGCCTTACTGGCAGTGAGGAGTTAGACTTGCTGACAAGGTGGTTGGGTAGGGAATCATCTTTTAATGTCAAGAGGATACGCTCAGTGCATGTCAGTGAGTGCTATGCTTCACCTGTGGTGATTGAGAATGCTCTCTTTGGAAAATTTTCCAAAATCTCTAGTGAAGACCACTTGAAATTAAGGGAGCTTGGAGACCTTCTGATGGAACTTCGGTCTGCAAAGGAAGATGGATCTCATCCTTGTGAACAAGGTTCCTGAGCGAAGAGGGCTGCACATGGGAGTTTAACCCTCCTCATTCTTCGCATATGGGAGGCTCCTGGGATCAAATGATTGGCGTGGCACGCCCAATCCTCGACTCCAAGCTTCAGGTGACCAGTCATCTCTCTCACAAAGTTCTGTCTACTCTCATGGCCAAGGTTACAGCCATCATTAATGCCAGACCACTCGTTCCAGTCTCAACAAACCCTGACTCACCGTTCTTATTATCTACGCAAATGGAACAATGTTTGCCATGACCTACAAAAGGGAGACGTTGTTCTGTTGAAAGTTAGTCAAGTAGCCTGCAATGACTGGCCAATGGCACTGGTCATTTCTGCCTTTCCAAGCAGAGTTGGGAAGGTGCATAAGATCGAGGTCAAGACCTCAGCCAACGGCACTGCATTCTTGAAACCTATCTCAGAAGTTTTCCTTCTTTTGCCTAAAGAGGGCTGAGTATTTGGTAAACAGAGGTAATCTACTTAGTGACCTCACAAATGCCAGACGGGGTGTGTTCTGCCTCCCAGACATATTATCTTTTCACTTTTTGTTCTTGGTCTTGCCACTGGTAATTTCTGGGCACTGCAGTAGTACACAGTTGTTTATTCAGGACATAGGAAGTAGTACCCATTTTGAGACACCTTCCAAATGCACTACAGTTCGATTATCCTGCACCTGTTGCCATCCTCATGTTTTCACTCATTGCAGCCATTGCCTGTGAGTGTTCTATGTTTAGACTTACTCACTATATCAGATTATTTTAAGCGCAAGATGTTTGATGTTAGAATTATTTACATGCACAAGATAAGCATTCTTGTATAGTCTTAGACAGACAGCATCTTACTACTGTAGCAGCTCCTTCATTGTTTGCATTGTGGAAGCTTTATATTGTAGCAGCTCCTTCATTGTTTGCATTGTGGAAGCTTTATATTGACTAGCAAAGTTTCCTTGTTTAGACTATGCTGCCATGTTAACAGCCGAGATGGAGGCTCGAGTCAGCGACTTGGACTCGAGTAGCACTTAAGTCGCTCAAAAAATTACTTGAGACTTCACTTGGACTCGAGATTCGGGACTCGTGAACAACCTTTATTATATTGTATAATTTTTGGCCGCTTTTAACATTGAGGAAATGTCTGACGACTCACAAGCTGAATGTAACATTTGTGGTATCAAAATAAAGGATTCTGGATTGTGCGCATCAAACTTTAGCAGGCACCTGCAAACGCATATGTTAGCAATAAGATTAAGACATTCACCTATGAGGGATTTTTGCTATCTCTCTCTTAGAGCCTGTGTGCGAGGGTGGGTGCAGCTCTTTCTCTCACACGATGCAGCACGATGCATTCGGAGAGCTAGACCCTGCTCTTATAGTGACAATGGCAGCGACAAGTAAATGTTCAAAAAGTATGGTTAAACTTCACTAAAGTCGACACTGACAATGCTCGTTGCAACAAGTATTTTGCATGAAAGGGCAGAAACACAAGCAATCTGTCAAAACATCTTTTTTCATTTTTTTATTTAACCTTTATTTAACCAGGAAAGAGCCCATTGAGATTAATAATCTCTTTTCCAAGGGTGTGAGGACATCCACTATAAACTTGGAGCTAGAAGGCAACATCCGGATTCATGTCATTCAACACTGGACCACCGTGTATTGCGTTGGTGATGGTCTTGCAATCAAGAGTCCATACACGGGGAGAATACGCAAACTCCACACGTAAAGGCCGTTGGGCCAGGTGGGGATTGAACCCAGGACGTTCTTGCTGTGAGGCAACAGTGCTACCCACTGAGCCACCGTGCTGCCCAGTATTAATAATAATACATTTAATTTATACCCACCTTTCTAGACACCCAAGGACATCGTACATGGCATAGAATGGATTTTGCTTATGAATGGAAGGCTGGAAATGGGCCGATAATTATTAAGGGACTCCAGGTCCGAACCCTGCTTTTTGAGGATAGGGGTGATCACAGCCATCTTAAGCTTAGGAGGGACAGAGTCAGTCATGAAGGAGATGTTTACAATGTCCACAATGAGGGGGCACAGAGTGGGCAGACAGGACTTGACTAGGGAAGTGGGCATAGGGTGAAGTGTGCAGGTAGAGGATTTTGATCAAGTGACCAGAGTAGAGATAAACGCAGCATCAACAGGTTTGAAAGCATTGCACTTGCATTTAACAGGCAGGGGCAGTTTAGTGGCAACAGCCGGCAGTGGAGTAGGTGGCATGGTTGCTGGAGCTGGTCATGAATAGCTTCAACTTTTGATTGGACAAAATCCACGGACCTCTTGCAGATGTCTGTAGACCCCAAGAGGGAGGAGTTATCCACACAGCAATTGACTGATTATGTTGAATAGTTTTCTTGGATTCGTTTTGCCCTTGTCAATGAGATTGGAGTGATATTTGTTTTTTGCCTGATACAGTGCATCCTTATATGCTTTGATATGGTCTTTGTAGATTTCAACATGAACAGTGAAATTTTTTTTTTAAAGTCTTTCAAGAATGCAAACTTTTAGCCCTCTTAGCTCAGAGGTATACCAGGGAGCGGTTGGGAGAAGGACACATTGATTGATGGGAGCAAGTGAGTCCAGGGTAGAAGAGAGCAGGGTATTATAATGTAGTACAAGGTAATCAGAGGAAGTCAGAGGGGGAGGTTTTGCATTTCGAGTTTGCTAACAAGGTTCAGCAGTGTTAATATGTTTGATGTTTCTCTCACTGCCTTATGGCCAATGGTGCAGAAGGAGTCCCCAATCACATGGTACTTTGAGAAAAAATTTATAATTTTTTTTGTTGGAATGGCCGCCATGAACGACACTAATTGAGTCACAACTGACGGTTGTAATGGTATGATAGCAATATGACAAATTACAGTTACAATAGGTCATTAAAAGCGTTGTCAATCCCAATGAAGCTATGAGATTGTAAAACGTGATGCCAATTTAGCAATTTTCAAAGTACCCTAGCAACAAATGTAGCTGCATGTTGTGCATACATTAAAATGTATTTGGCACTTTTAGCAACTTTTGAAAAGTGACAGAAAATTACACAAACTGTTTTCTTTGTCACACACTTAGTCCCACACAGTCTGTCTGCCTGGCTGTAAAAGTGCATTATAAGGGATGTTAGTAGAAGTGACAGTTCAGCTCAATAGCCAGGCAGTAGCAGCAATCATTGTTGGCTGACTGCAGCAGCAGTAGCATGTGTTCGATGAGAATTGTCACAAAAAAGTCACAAAAATATGAATTTAGAATTTCTTTCACAAAGTAGCTTTAACAATCAAATTTTTTAGATAATTAACAAACCTATCCAATCCTACAATTTTCAGATAATATTTTTCATATCCAGTCAATCTAAGTAATAGATAAAACGGAAAATTCCAGTACCGTTTTGAACTTATGATTGGATGGGCAGGCTAAAGCCCGCCTCCAACATCGACCACTGCCTACCCCCTCTTCTCATCTTGTTCAGGCACAAATAAACAGAGCTCTGAAAACACTGCACGAGAGTGTCGGCAACATTCAGAGGAGGAGGGGACTAACAGAGAGGCGACAAATCTGGCTATGGAATATTCATGCCACACATGCTTCATAACTCTTATTAGACTCAGACTGCTAGAAGGTGTGAGAGTTGTGACGACAAGATGTAAATCTGTCACATTACAGTGCAATAAGATATGGCAGATATTCTGTTAACTATGATTTGTCAATGTTAATTACGTTATAAATGTGTTTGCTTGAATGCTAGCTTTGTAACAATATGTACCAAACTTGTACACAACTTCTGTAAAACGTATGTAAAACTAGAAAAAATATAAAATATAATTGAAAGGAAGACTGTAGGTGCCCATCTAGCCTACGTGTCTCATCAGATTTCCATGCATTTCATGTCTTCCCAATTGTGTGTATACATGGGTAAATGTACTTACTCTGGTGTTCAACTTCAACATCACCCATCACCATGGCAGGCACGCCAATTGCTGATGCCAGCACCCACACTCCAATATTGACCACCTTAAATAAATAGGTTACATAGCTTATAGCCTTACTGTATGAACTTTTAATTTTATTTAGCCAGCAATAATAAGCAGATTAAATCCAAAAAATGTAAAAAATAAAAATTAAAAAAAGACTATGTGTGATTACAGTGGTCATCTTAGTGGCTGTTTGTGTGCATGTGCGTGAGTGGTATAAAACATGCAATATATGAAGTGAAGATTTACTTAAATTGTAATTTAATTATGTTGATAAAGCAATTGCCATACTTTAGCCTTGTGTGGTGTCCGCATATCAAGAGCCTTGACTGGGTGGCAGACAGCTAGATAACGGTCCATGCTCATCACGGTCAGTGTAAAGGTACTGGTAAACATGTTATAGTAGTCTATTGAAACCACCGCCTTACAAATTGCATTTCCAAATGGCCAGAAACCCAGAAACACATCTGTTCCCTGAAAGTAGAAGTGTTACCATGTCAAGCTGGTGACAATGTAATGGTTTGTAGTCAGTTTGAAAATCATAATAGCATGGTCATAATCATTACTAAAATTTGAAATATCTGATTACACAGAGAGAATATTGTGAATATATGTTTTATGTTTTTCATTTAAAATTTTAAGATCAATTAATATAAATTAAATGTTAGAGCTACCTGGAAGGGTAATGTAGCCAGGACCAGGGAATCTGCTAGTGCTAGGTTGAAAATGTAGATGTTTGTGGCTGTCTTCATCTTGGTGTATCTGTAAGGGGACCACAGTATTCAAATCAATAACCAAACCGTTTCTACTCATTCAAAAGCTGCAATATTAATACAAGTAGTAGTAGTATAATAGTCTACTGTTTTTTTTAATTGCATACTGCAGTAAATTAATTCAAATAAAAAAGTGACAAACTGACAGTGTTTTGTCTACAAAGACAAATTATGTTAATGACTGGTCTACTGTTGTGGCATGCTGTATTTGCTTGTCAGTTATCAATTTATGTATTTATCTTAATGGTCACTTTGCTCTACAGAGATGAAGAAGCCAACTCTTCAACCTGCATCCCACAGCCACACCATCAGCAGGTTCCGAGAGGACACAATGCAATGGCTCCACATTCACTCAACCCTTAATATTGCCTTCTTGTTTATACCACCTCGCTCCCCTTCCAATATATTCAATGATTGTTGGTCATCTTGCCATTGGATGCATTTAGATATTTTTGATCAGTTTCACAATTCTGGAACTCAATGTGTAAAAAATCAGTTTTTAAGATTGGTGTTATTGGGCACTAACAGTAATAATTTTTTTGGGCACTAACAGGTCTGAACCTGGTTAACAGTGTATACCTAATAATAACATTTTATAATAGTTTGCATTATGATTTAAGTGCAAGTAGTATGTTTAAACAAGTGTCCCCATACAAGTCTATCTCGTAATAGATTGTAATATATTTTACCAGCATATAGGGCAGCGTTTCCATGCCCTCTGTTTATAACATGTAAAAACATGTAAAAAGAAAGAGTAAGCCATCAAAGAGCTCCGAAATTGGGATGGCATGGACAAGGACAGGCACAAGTTAGTGGAGCTATCTACTTTTCAGCTGCAGACTGATTACAATGACTTTTGTAACGCCATGGAAACGGGCAACATCAATGTGTCTGCAACTTTTGAGGAAGCAAATGTTGAGTAGTTTGATTAGAATTTTTGTTCCTGAGCTGTTTTTTCTTTAAAGTGTCTATGCTGTTGTATTTATATAAATGTGTATGTTGGGGTATATATGTAGCTAGGTCTCTTGCCTCTTCAAAAATGTAAGTAGTTTAGGATAGGATAGGCTCCAGTCCCCCCGCGACCCTGCAAAGGACAAGCGGTATAGCTAATGGATAATGGTAAATAGTTCAAATAAATGATGCATGAATAATCTTCAGAGACTCACTTGATACTGCTCATTTATTTGGTAAATAAGGTATGCTAGCTGGCAAACATAGAAAGTAACACATTTTGTTTAACCACAAGTAATGCAAAAGGTAAACCGTAATGTAGGCAACTGTACACTGTACGTAGAGGGTAGCCCTGGGGATGTAGAGGGTAGGGCAGGACCATGGCCTGGATTAGGAGGGTAGAGGCAAGCCAGATGTGATGGGTGTGGAAAAGCTATTGAGTGGTGAGGACCATTAGCTTGGGTCGGTACAGGATTGCCATGTAGTCAGCCAGAATGTGGGACCATTGTGTCATCTTGGACCCAGCTGACTGCAGCGGGATGCATAATGAAGAGTTGACTTCTCTACTTCTCATCTACACAGATCAAAATTACCATTAAGATAAACGCATACATTGATAACTGACAAGCAAGTATATCTAGGTGTCACCCAGACTGATTGTTGTGTGTGATAACTGTCTGTCCGTTTGTTGTGTGTACCTAATTAGCGACCAATTTGTAAAGCGCTTTGAGTCCCGAGAAAAGCGCTAAAAACGAAATCCAATAAATTATTATAATTATTATTAAATGCAGTCACAAAAGTAGACCAGCAAGGATGACATGTTTACACATTTTTACTAAACTGGAGGATGAATATTAGTTATGCCAGACACAGAGGCCAGAGACATGTTACAACATTTGAATTAAATTAATTGCAATATATTTATACATACATATTAATTAATTAAAGCAAACTGATTAACGCAAGACATTACATCCACGTTACGTTTTATACACTAAGAAAATATCATAGCCATAACATTTCCACCAAAACGTTTACAGTCAGATATAATGTTAGAGACCTGATGCCATCATCCCCATAGGTATACACACTTTTGATGGTTGGCAAATACACATTTTTAACATTAGACAGGGAGCAATCACATTGAGTTAATTAGAGTATACGTACCCTTCCTGTAAAAATGATTTTGGAGTACATATATATTACTTAAACTGAATGAACAAACTCACACATTTACTGTGTAATAAGCGTCAAATGAGTAGTGTGGCTCAGATGTGACACAATTGGAACATGAGGTGACCTTAAAATGGAAAGTGTTGAAATGATCATGTTTCCATGTTATGATTTGTATAATTTGTGTTTGATTTGCTAAACTAGTTATTGCAGTGACATAATAATGTTAATACTAAGCCATGGAACTGTTTCAACAATGCTATTGCTGTGATTGCTCAAATGAGCAATGTGGTGTAGACGTGAAAGAAAGGGTCAATGTGATGGAACAGAGGCTGGCTTGTCTGGCAATGCCACTGGCATGTGCCAAATAGTGATGTGTCGTTCGTGAACAAGTTGGCTCTATGAGAGCCGGCTCCCATCTGAGAACCATTTTTATTTATTTATTTTTATTTTATAAAGACGAACAGAAACTAGCAGTAGCACGCATTACGTAAATCATTTTCAGGCAAGATTTTTTATTTAACTCTCATTTGACAAAGAATTTCATGAAACGTCTGAATTCTATTGAAATTATGAAAGTGGTGCAGCAATTATTTAATTAGCGCACCCCCACAACTCGTGAAGGTGATGGCAGAGAGACGAAAAAAGACAGAGAGAAGAAACAGGATCAGCCCCTCTAAGTTTAGTTTTCCGTAATGCCAATCTATCCTAAAGACAATGGCAGTTGGATGTTGCTGTTTTGCATATTGAGATTTATTATGTGATGCATTGTCAGATGTAGCACATATTGTTACTGGAAAGTATTATTATTATTATTATTATTATTATTATTATGTGATTGCGTCATGCAATCACATACTGTTACCGGGAAGTCATATTATTATTATGTGATGCATCGTCAGACGCAGCACATATTGCTACCGGAAAGTCACATTATTATTATCCATCCATCCATCCATTTTCCGCCACGTATCCGGGGCCGGGTCGCGGTGGCAGCAACGCTTTCCAGATCCTCCTGGAGGATCCCGAGGCGTTCCCAAGATATATAATCTCGCCAGCGTGTTCTGGGTCTACCCCGGGGTCTCCTACCAGTAGGGCGTGCCCGGAAAACTTCCAATGGGCCTAATTAGATGCCCGTACCACCTCATCTGGCTCCTTTCGACGCGAAGGAGCAGCAGCTCTACTCCGAGCTCCCTCCGGATGACCGAGCTCTTTACCCTATCCCTAAGGCTGAGCCCAGCCACCC
>JAVQIZ010190428.1:0-10512 GCA_036023535.2 Galaxias brevipinnis | reverse complement strand
GCTCCGTTTTAGCTCTTGTCTCTTTAAGGCCCCCCCTCCCGCGAAGCCCAGTTTGCTCCGATTGGTCAGCTGGCCAAACAAAGGGAATTTTCCTTTGCGCTTACTAAAACAGCGTTTTCACGACACGGCGAAACCCCCCGGCCTCCACTCTGACTGGCTCTGGTTGAGGGCGTGCCTAACATTATTCAAATGTGACTTAGTGACATTAATAAGTTATGGAAGAATAGGGCCCCTTTATTAATGCATGTTCGCTGACATTATGGCCACAAGGGAAATGGTCTCTAGCATGAGAGGGACAATTGTCTACGACCTTGATGACTGTTTCTGTAATGTTTGCGAGAGCCGTTACCTGACTGTTCCAAATACATCGAAAGACAGCATTGTAAATAACAACTGTTAAACAAAAGCAAATAAGGCTGTTGGATTTACCGGTTTGAATGTAATTCCAACGGTTTTTAACACTAAAATGTGCAGGTGGTTCTGTAACGTTGTTCACAGTTTTAATGTATTTTTTACAGATTTATTCTGGCATCCACAGCTGCCAGTTTTTGTCCGTAAAGAAAATGTTTACCGTAATACTGAATATGTCTGTACCGTTTTTTTTACAGTTCTCCTATGGCGTCCACAGCTGCCGGTTTTTTACCATACATTTCAACTAAAGTTACTGTCAAATTTTATCTGTCTGTCTGTCTATAGGGGCTGTCAAACTTAACGCATAAACGCAAATTTGTTTTAACGCCACAAATTTTTGGGATGCAGTTAACGCAGTCGTAGATTTCATAGAAACTAGCAAGCCGTGGATAAAGAAAAGGGTGTTTTTGAACGGCAAGTTCTATAAATTACAAACCCTGCCAAATGTGTCTGTCAACAAGACCAGTTATTTGCAGGTAGTCGATTAAATTGAGTTACTGTCGGAGGACATTTCATCTTAAAGAAGCCCTATTTCAGGTTCATACCTTTATTTAGGAGTTCTACTAGAATAGGTTTACACGTTTTAATGTTCAATATACTATTTTTTCCAAACTGCCTGGGTCGGCAGCACCACTGTTCACCCTCTGTATGAAACGCTCCATTTTAGTTCCTGTCTCTTTAAGGCCCCCCTCCCGACGAGCCCAGTCTGCTCTGATTGGTCAGCTATTTGCCTTCGCACTGACAAAAACAGTGTTTTCTTGACATGATGAAACCACTATCCAAACTTTCCGACCACCACTGGCTCTGTTTTAGGGCGTGCCAAACTAGCCGCTAGGTGGGCATTATGCAAATGTTTGACTTCGTGACGTAGATAAGTTATGGAAGAAAGTGGCAGACTACAAACGAGGCGTTTCAGGCAGTTCAGGGGCAGTGTTTTCTGAGAGAAAGTAGCTCCCTTTGGCGTGGACTAAGAGCTTTGTAACTTTTCAGACCTTTTACATGCACAAAAAGCTATATAACTTACCAAAGGAAAGGGTAACCCCCAAAAGCATAATAGTTCCTCTTTAAATAGCCTACCATTTTCTAGCCAAGCACACTAATGCGCAGTCCCTTTAATAATAATAATAATAATAATAATAATAATAATAATAATAATAATAATGTGTCCCTGCAGGATCAATACATTCCAGGATACCTTGCCCAAGCTAGAAAAGTGGTTTGATGGAAAGTTAAGCATTCTTGTCCACATTAACGCTGAGATGGATGAGGAGGAGCTTTTCAAGAAGGTGGAGTCAGTTCTGTACAAGGCAATGCATCAGAAAGACAAAGGTGATATTGAAGGTAATGTTTTTTTCTGTTCTTGTGAGTTCCTATGAAAGATTAATATCCTGAATCTCCCATCAAGCTAAAGGAGTAATATCCTGAATCTCCCATCAAGCTAAAGGAGAGTTGGATAGTCCATCAGCTCCAGGGATTACCGAGTTCTCTACTACCCTAACCCAGGAACCAGCTGTGGCTTGCAAAGCCTCCCGTTCAAAGTCCTTTTCACGTACGCCCAGAGGTTGCCTACTGAACTCATATCTCATTTAGCTGTGTCTGTCTGTGTACTTGTGTGTGTGTGTGTGTGTGTGTGTGTGTGTGTGTGTGTGTGTGTGTGTGTGTGTGTGTGTGTGTCACCAACTTTCTTGTCTTTTTTATTAGTCTCGCACATAAAATATATTTAACTTTTCCCCCCTTTACATTTCAATTTTCAGGTTCCCAGAAGAACTTAGACTCTCTAAAGGACAGTAAAAGGAGGAAGTCAACCACATCAGAGATAAAAGACGCCCACAGACTTTCCAAGACTGGCTCAGGACTTCTAGGTCAAGTGTCGATGTTTTTGAAAAATTCACTATGCTTTATAAGAGCTTACAGTTTAAATTAATTTAATAGTAATCACTATAATGACAATAACTCATATCTGTACTTTTTCTTTTATAGATAGACAATAGGTTAATTTACAAATAGAAAATTAACAACAAATCAAGCAATATTTTTTATAAAGATTTTATGAAAACTCAAAAACTATTTTTTTTTCTGAGTGTAAGGAGTTTAATGTCTACAGGGAGAGAGGTTGTATGGGGGTTGTTTGGGCAATGGTCGGCAGGGTACCGCGAGGTCTTGAAAGTATTCAAGGAGCATTGAAATTACTGTTCTCAAAATAATTAAATCCCATATACTTCAACATACACTCCTTTTTTCAAACATTACAAAAAACAACATTGCCTTCAAAAGTTGCCTATAGTTAAAATACATGTATTTCTGCTCATTAATTGTCAGAAACTAGAGAGATATGAACTGAGAATTTCATTGCTGATTCTCATTTCCTACTAAACTTAGACTATTTCTCTTTTCTGGTATTCGTACAGTATTTCTCTTTTGTGGTATTATATCACTTTATTTTAATCAATGTGTGTTTTAGTATCATGTCAATTTTGTTGACGTATTAGCAGACAACCAGAGCTCCATTCTCAATTATACAAATACTTTCTAGCACTGGAACAATCTTGTTTATTAAATATATTATATATAATACAAAGATATAAAAGCTATTCTTTATTTGCTCTTGGCCCGATAGAAGGAGGCCAGGGTTGTTCAAGGCAGTTGTTGGTGAGCTCTTCCAATGAAATCTGTCAGGAGCGGATGACCAGTCCTTCACAGCTTGCTGTTCCCCTCCCCGGCTCTGCTAACTGGATTTACGTGGATGAACCCCTGCCAAAGGTAGGTAACTTAGAAAAACAAGCCTTTACCTTAGATATTCAAAACTGTGACTAGAGGTTACAGGTCACATTAAACAGTAAAACAGTTAACCCAAACATTCAAATGGTATCCACCAAAGATAGTGTATGAGATTGCAGATTGGCCCAACAAAATGATTTGTTGAGTTTCACATTGGTAATTTACATCAACCCCTACCCTTCAAATTAAATCATTTTGCAGGTTATCTTTTCAATATACACAGGACAGGATGTTATAATATCCATTATGCCACACTCCAAGATGAGCACTTCAAAAGACAATAGATTAGAATGGACTTGGGTTGAGAGCAGATATATGTAGGTTTTCAAGTACGCACCCTCCATCCTGGATGTTTCGTTAATTTGAGCCCATGACACCGCCAGAAGGCTTAACGGTGAGCAATGACGTCTCAGAGCCACCCCTCTATATCCGCTCTCGGCACGGCCAGATATTAAGAAAAAAAAAGTTGTTTATTAAACCGAGAGATATCCCTATACCTATCCCTCTTACCTATTCCTGCAGGCTTTTAATGCCAACTCTGCAGGGATACTTACCACCTGAAAAGAAGATAATCTTTCCCAACTCTCCTGCAGGCTTGATAAATGACTCTGCAGGAAAGACTTACCTTTTATACCTTGTCCTGAGATTAAACCACTTTTTATGGTTTTTCAACATGATGTTCTTTACTTTTGTGCCCATATAGGATCCTTCCTCTGGTTATTGTCCAGGAATGCATTTTTTTTTATCGGAAAACATGTAATTTGCTTACCTACTTCAAAGTTGTGTTATTATCTATTTAAATTAGAGATGCCACTGCATGAGAGCTAGTCTCAGTAGATTTTTTGTGTATAAATTTGAATTCTTACGTTTTTTTTTTGGCAATGCAGCAATGTCATTGAATTGGGCACCCCTAGAGCTGTGGTGGTTTCCACTCCTTTGCTAAACCCAAGCCCAGCTGCACGGCAAATTACTTCGAGACGCTGTAGGGGCGTTTTATGAAGTCACAAAAAGGTCACAATTTCAATGGCATGGTTCTACCCATATTTCAAATTGTTCCCTGCTCACTAACATCGATATAGTAAAAAAAAAAATAGACTGTAATATAAAAATTTAAAAGAACAAAAAGCTATTCCGTATACACATATGAAGCAATATGATTATGATGATGCTTCTGATTTCAGATGAAAAGGTTTTGTGGCATTCTTTCAGAACCTCTAATTGTGTTTTAATATTCCAAAATGTATCACAAGATGACAGTAGCTGGAGGTTGAAATTTATAATTATAATATAAATTTATGAATTAATTAAACATCTATAAATATTGATAAAGCGTTTATTAAAAACCTTTACACATCACAGAAAGTAGTAAGACCAGTTCCCTTACAGCTTTGAAGTAATGGAGCATTTAGCTGACCAATGTACCTGTTATACAATGAACGCAGTGTTTTAGTCAGATCGCAGAAATTAAAGTTGGTTAGGTGGACAGGCTGCTCCCTGCGCGCACATTTTGAGGGGCTTTTGCCCAAACAATCTAGACACAGTCAGTACGAATCTGTTAAACGTATCGATATACCTAGCTAACATTAGCTAAACCGAAGGCTAGGCTATTAATTTTTTTTACCACAGACTCTCAGGCTTTCCCCTGCTAATACTTGTTTTGTTTTCACACGCGACAGACTGACAAACAAGCGATTACACTTGACACGATCCACATCGGGGTGGGTCCAGTCTTGTTAGATTTAAACTCACCTGCAAGTTTTATAATGCTTGTTTACATTAAAGTGTTATATATAACGATGGTGGATCTAGCTAACCTCAGGCTAAAAGGTCAAGGAGTGTAGTCTAGTAGTCATCATAAATGCTGATGGCATTGAAGTTTACATTTGCATAATATTCCAGCACGGTAACGTGACTACCCCTCCAATTGCTGTAGACTATATATGGTAGAGCCGGCGCCATCCACAGTGCACGAGCTTGAGCTATGACAGGGATAATGTGGAACGTAATGTTGGTGAAAGCCCGACCTTTTTATTACCTTAGATTCCAATCTGCTAACTACATGCAGGAGATGCTAGCATCAAAAACATGAGAAAGGTTCCATTTATGGTCACTTTTTATCAGATAAAAATGTTCGATTTATCGCAATTAACTATGGACGACCGTGTGGTTACTCACAATTACATTTTTGAATCACTTGACAGCCCTAGTTTTAACAAAATATTCATTTCACTAGAGCTGGCACAAAAAAACACCGACATGGCAGTGCACCTACTCTCAGCCCATATTGCAAATTGTTCCAGTAATGGGCTTGCATACTGAATTTACTTATGCCCGCCAAAATAATATGCTTGAATGAACAGTTATACATTTTTCTGCTGACTTCGTTACAAGCTACAGATATCAATTAATTCTGCTGGATAGCAGAATTTAGCTGGATTATTTGAGGATTAAATGGATGGAAAGTGCCCATACAAGCTGACTTGGCAAGGACACAGCTGCTACACAATGACTCAACGTCGTCTTTTCTTTTAAAGGGGCCATATTATGCTCATTTTCAGGTTCATGCCTTTATTTAGGAGTTCTACTAGAATAGGTTTATGCATTCAAGTTCCTAACTGTTCAATGAACAATTTATTTTATACAAACTGCCTGGATCTGCTGCACCTCTATTCACCCTGTCTGAAACGCTTCATTTTAGCTTCTGTCTCTGTAAGACCCCCCCTCCCGACGAGCCCAGTTTGCTCTGATTGGTCAACCGGCCAAACAAGGGTAATTTTGCTTAGCGCTTACCAAAACAGCATTTTCACGACATGGCGAAACTACCCGAACTCCACTCTGACTGGCTCTGGTGGAGGGCATGCCAAACATTCAAATGTGTGACTTAGTGACGTAGATAAGTTATGGAAGAAAACGCTGGACTACAAACAAGGCGTTTCAGGCAGTTCAGGAGCAGTGTTTTCTGTGAGAGAGGTGTGAACTATGGTCTTTGTAACTTTTCAGTCCCTTTACATGCACAAAAAGCTATATAACATACTAAAGGTCCCCTTTAATAACAGCAGAAACACACTTTTACATGGATTCACCCTTTAACTAAGGGTTGGCTACTCCACTGTATTGTAGTAATTGAAATTGGGCCTATTCTAATGTATCATCTCTTCTCGTTGACCCACGTACAAGGCTGAATTGGCAAATTTCAATCCACTTTATATTTTCAAAATGGGTACTTCACCAATAAAATGACAAATCTGCTAACTTTTTTGGCTTAGATTTTTATGATTCTATTATATTTGAAATTAGCAGTTTTGTTTCCATTCAAGTTAACAAAAAAATAAAAATAAATGTAAAGACATATTCAAAGGTGTAATAGATTACGGACAAATCAGTCTTACATCTGGCTAATAACAACCTAGCGCTTGCTCATCGATTGTGCTACCGCCCGCCAGCAGCACCAAAGCAGCACAGCAAATCTCAAAACCGGCACCGCAGCTACTTCTAGCAGGACACCGGAAATAATGTCGTCAGTAATGCAGCCTGTGAACCTGCGGAGTGGGTGCTCTTAATGCAAATTATATGCATATCTATTTTTATATTTTATTTTATGTTATTAGAGTACACACAGACAAACACACACACACATCCACCTCATAAGGCTTTTGTCTATTAAATATGGAACAGTATTATTATAAAATGTTTTATTAAATTCAGGTACTTCCGTGCTGTGAAGAAAGCATTAAATATAATTCTAAGTGGTATTAAAAATGTCTTAACTATAACATGGACAACCCTGGGGGTACCCTGAAAAAGAATCGTGCATAAAAGAAAATCATAAAAATATATATACTAAAATTGGGAATACATATGGTAAATATGTACATAAACATACTTAGAATAGAACAATGGCAGTCGTTTTGGCCGTTTATATGTAATTGTACCGTATGTTTTAGATTAGTTGCTGTTAAACATGTCTATTTATGAACACAGTTATTCATCCTAGCTGTATAGGTGAACACAATCTTTAAAGCAATAAGTGCATGTCTGAACATGTATATTTGTGAATTTTCCTTATACCAGTGGCTTGGTTTCCCGTACAGGGATTAAGCCAAATCCTACACTAAAATAAATTTTCAATGGAGAGTCTCCATTGATAGTGAGATTTAGTCAAGAACTAGGCTTAATCCTTGTACGGGAAACCAGGCCATACCGTATTTAGCGCTTTGAGATTGTTATTACAATGTAAAGTGCATTACAAATTACATATATTACATATATTACAAATGCAAATAAATTGTTCAAAATGTATTCGTGAATAGGGTCATCCAAATTTAAGTAATTTAATAAAATATTTAGTTAAGCACTCACCCATGTTCAAATACAAGTTACCTGTATAAACAAATCAAACTAAAAGAAGGAATGCTTCAAAGTTTTGCTAAACCAAAGCTCCAAAATGAACACAGAATATCAGCATTATAAAACCTTTTTTCTTTCAGTTACTGTTCCACCTACTCACCTCTAATCTCCTGTCCTCTCTCCAGGAGATCCCTGACTATTTGTTCCCCTACTGGGAAAATGTTTGTGAGTCATACGTCACCAATGTTAAGGCTGTGATGCAGAACCTCCGCTTAGAGCACATCCATATCATCTACCACCTCTACGATATCAGGTACAGGATCGAGCCCACCAATAAAGACAACCTCTCAGGTCTGGTTATAGAATTCATTGTCTGAGGGGGCAATGGCTAATGAGGGGGCAACATAATTATAATGCTTTCGAGGATAAGTCTAATAAGGATACGTCTGTAAATAAATATTACACAGAACAAAATCTGAACAATTCAGCATTAACATGTAGTAACATGTAGTATGATGTATTACAAACTACTTAGGTTGTCTTTTATTAGGTAGTCGGCTCTTGCAGCTGGGCGCCTATTGTAATTGTACGTATTATTATTAGGGGTCTATGGAGTGTAACTGTTTAACCCGTCCTCGTGAAAATTGGTATGCAGCACCTACTTAAGTAAAGTAACAGTCTCTACAAACAATGTGGCCACCGTGGACCAATGAAATTGCAAGTGGATGTGTCTTCAAACTAAAAAGCTAATAAAATCACATAGATCTCTAGTCATGAAGCAAAAATTATCATTGATGACACTGCAAAGGGTCAGCTTGTCAAGACATAACCATATCACCCTTAAAGGGGCTCTACAAATCACACTTACCTCATGGCATGTTTGTATCAAAGTTACGGAACTTGATGGGCATATCTACATGGGTGAGTAAAGGCAACATGTTGTCGCTGTCGGGTGAAAACCACATAAATCCACTTGTGGTGATTTTTATTTTTCATAAATCAAGTGCTCGTGCATACATTAAAAGCCTGTGAAAGTTGCAATACCACTGAACCAATGAAAGGGTTTAAAACGGTCTTCATTCAAACCACTATATCCATTGGGTCTGAAAACTGTCCGTCAAACCTTGAATCTCCACTGCCCCTGGGGAAAGGATGCGCTCCAGATTCTACATTGTCGCAGTCACTCAATGAACTACCAAGCTACCTGACTAAGCAGCTTTTCCGTGTGATCTGAGGTAAACTATGTTTTTTCATGAATGACAGTAATCCCATATAAATTAATTTGAAATGTAAATGGTATTTTACAGTTTTTTTATGTAGCTAGCTTTGATTTGTTAGCTACTTTGTGGAGGTATGGGGAAACACTTATAAAACCAGCACTAATCTAATTTGTGTATGAATGGTTTGAAACCTTTGGTTTTGTTTCCGTTTTTGATTTGATTAGCATAGAATAAACCTAGTAATTGGTTTGCCTTTACAAATTATGTGATGTAAATAGGGTAGGTGTAATAAGCTATAGTTTCACCCTACACCTTTTTTCAGTCAAGATTGTTTGTCTGCTTTGTATCTTTTTTTCAATTGTTTGTTTTTTTCTTAAAATTTAACATTTTTGTTACCTGTTCATTTCTAAGGGCATTCTTCTTTGAATTTTTTTTATAATTAACGGAACTAAATTACTGCTGTTACTACTACTATTGTGTCTGAAGTAACTATGTTGGTTTGTATGTATTTTAATACTCTATCCAAGTTGAATCTGATTAACAAAAGGGAACAGAGGGAGAGACAACAGAAGGTAAGGGCAATTAAAACTGAATATACACACACTTGAACATACTATCCACATTTGACTGAAAGTCCCCAAAGTCAACCTTTTCTTGCGTATGTGTTCATTGTAACATGTACTGGCCTTCAATTCTCATTTATAATCTATTATTTATAAAGGAACTGGTGTAGATAAGGCAGGGGAAAAGAGAAAACCTAATCCACATGAGTGGGAAAATAACATACAGAAGAGAAGACAAATGGAAGGGCTGTCCTAAATTGGAAATAAAAACTAAGATAAGATCACAAAAGAACCTAGGATTATGGGACTAGAATGTGAGGCCACTGCATGCCAAAAATAAGTATCACTTATAAAAGTATCACTGCAGCAAAGTAACTACAGAAGAAAGGGAGAAGGTTTTTAAATATTTTTGGGGGAACCCTTAAGAGGTATGAGAGGAAAGTGTCTGTGGCTGGTTGGATTGATGTCTCTCCAGTGAAAAGGAGAAGTGTTGCTGCTTGTTTGAGAAGCTCTACCACACTCACCACCTCAGAGTGACTGGAAACAGGAAAAGAGTGTGCAAGAAATTGTTTTTTCCACACCACAAAGGAGTGGTGTGTGCTGCACTGGGTGGAGGGTCGGGAAGAGGAGCCCAAGAGGAGCGTGCAATGTAAGAGGATAATTCGTAATGAGACCCATGAGTGTATGCACTGTTTCCTCAAGGACCTACCTAAGGTGCCCTCCCATTACTGTAGGTTGTCAAGCTCAAAGCTCTTTCTTGAGCCGGTGTTTCAATCAATAGCGGACCTGCATAAAGAATATTCCTGTGTCTGTGCGGAGAACATGATTCAGCCTTTGTCTAAACCAGAGGTTCTCAACCCGCGGGGGTCGCAAGACCATTTCTGGGGATCGCCAGATAGTATTGTGGAATAAAAACTAAAAATATATGTTTTTAACATTCTACTCGATTTTATTGAGTGTGACAGAGGTTCTGTTAGCCGACAATAGCCGGCTTTTCAACAGCCGATAAATAAAAAAGTCATAAAAAAAAAAGAGAACGTTGCAAAATCATACAACGATGTCCTTATGTATTCCTGTTTCCAGTGTGCCTATTGAAAGGAGAGTCTCTAAAACATGACTGCAGCCAGATCACTGCTTCTGGAGGGCAAGGTAATGAGGCTGATGCGCATCGCAAGCAGCTCCAATGACTTGGA
>JAVQIZ010190397.1:0-14465 GCA_036023535.2 Galaxias brevipinnis | reverse complement strand
ACACACACACACACACACACACACACACACACACACACACACACACACACACACACACACACACACACACACACACACACACACACACACACACACACAGGGGGGCTCTAACCAAAACAACAGATAAACACCTTTCAGAAACTCCCGTGCCAAAACTTGCATTGTTTACAAATGAGTCGATTTAAAGCAAGTTAAAGGGCTTTTCTACCACTTGTCTCTCACCGCTCTAGTGAATTTGTTTCTGTGGAGGTATTTAATAGGGGTTTGTGTGTTGTGTGTACTTCTCACACCCTCCATAAAGTGTGTGTGTATGTGTGTGTGTGTGTTTCCCTCCTTGAAGTTCCATTTATATTTCTGACCTCTAATCCTGTGCCATGTTGGAAATAGTCGCAGAGCGGCTAACTATCTATTGAGCTCAGCTGGACGGACAACAAAGTGGGAAACACCTGCCTCTGTCAGTAGCCGGCAGCAGTCAGTCAGGCAGGCACCATGTCCTCTCTCTCTCTCTCTGATTTTTGGTGTGTTTGTGTGTGTGAGCGAGAAAAAAAAGACAAAAAAGAGACAGAACAATAGAGAGAGAGGGATGTGTGTATGTGCCTGCGTATGCGTTGAGCTGGGGACCATAAGCTAAACATTCTGAAAGCATCATATCCTCTTCCACAGGAACAGGAAACGCATCATGAGCTAAGTATCCCCATCCCGTTTAACCGTCGCTCTAATCATAGCCCTTTTCCAGAGACCGGCGTCCATCTCACTCACGATCCAGTCGGAGGCTTACATAGCTCATGTTAGTTTGGGAAAGATTCATAGTGCAGTTTGTTGGCATACAACCACTGATGTTCCTTTCCAAACAACCACTTGTTGGAACACAACATATCTGTACTCAAACCTTATTGCTCCAGTATTTTACTTTATTATTTGGGGACACTTCAAAACATACTCCTTCCCTAGGCCTTATCATCACTCCATCAATGCCCTTTACCTGCCCCTCTCCTACCCCTCACTGCCCACCTGCGCATGGGACTGAAGGGTGGGGAGAGGCCAGCTTGGCAGAGAGGGGAGGAAAGTGGCAGTTTACCTGCGGAGGCTACTGCAGAGCGGAGTATTCGAGAGGTTCAGAATGTCACAGTCACAACTATTCCTGGAATGTGAACCTCCAGTCGGGCGGCTTGGAGAAGCCCAGCACTCTATTTAAGGAAATGGCAGGGCCCCATCCACCCTATCCCTACCCCCCTAGCCCCTTCCTCATTTGCACAAGAATGATAATGATTTTCCTCTCTGGAAGAAAGCTTTATTTCCGTACATGCTGGGAGAGGATAAAAACCTTTTCAGTGTGATCGGCCGTTTTTATGAATGTGTTTTTTATTTAACCAGGCAAGACCATTGAGAACATCTTCTCATTTACAAAGACGGCCTGCCCAAGAGGCCATGTCTCGAGCAACGGTGTCATGTGCAGATGTGTCCGTTCCAACTGTGCAATGGCATGCAGAGATTAAGGAGAACCAGGTCAACTACTGCGAGCAACTCAACGGAAAACAATTGGCATAAACACAAACACACAGAGCAACACTGAGCAACACTGAGGCTGACTAGTTACCTAACCAGTTGGACAGAGTCTATATAGATTCGAACTTTTTTTGTTTGAGTCAGTCGGTTACTCTGTGGATAAAACAAACATGTACCACAGCAACAGCCCGTCTCTCACACAAACAATGTAAGCGTGGCTTGCACCTCCATTGACCAAGCGTTTGTCTCGAGTAAGCTGGTCCACATAACTGCCGCTGTGAGCGGTTGTTATGAGTGTGCATGCTTAATGTGCATGGATGTGTGATGGCGAGCGTGAGGGGAGGACAGGAAGTGTTTCCAGGGCCCCCCTCCCCACTGCAGCGGCCGCAGCAGGGCTCCTTAGTGAGCAAGAGGGATGTGGAGACATCCGGCTGCTCCACCATGTGACCAGCGCACACTCCACTCACTGATTCAGGCCCATTGAGAAAAAAAAAGGCCTGACACTCGCTTAACAACGATTGGCTATAAGTGACCTAGCGTGGGGTTTATTTGAGGGGATTGTTTTAAGTCGGCCAGTTGATTATAGGTTGCATGATCAGCAATAACTGCTTTATTTAAGTTATTGTTCTTAAGATGAGGTATAACCCATTGTTCAACGAGAGACTAACAGAAAACGGTATGGTTATATTTTGGGGGGGCGACAGCCACCTCAGTGCGGAGAAGGCCACCTTGCCGCACTGCTCCCAGGGGAGAGCCTGGAACGATGAGGTCATTTCTGCCCACTAGAAGAGCTGAAAGACCTTGGTTGTGCCGATGTCACGGTAACTGTTACTATGGGCTCTGAGTCGCCAGCGGATGTCATCCTGGCTCAGCATGCTGTGTCAACCAATCAGCTGCTGGCATCTGCGGTGGCGCCGTGTTGTGTCTGCCTGTCACTCTCATTCATGGCTGTCGAGTGAAGAGGCAGAAACCCAGTCCAGCACACTAAAACGCCTCGTTTTAAAACTCTTAAAAACACATTTCCTTTATGATTTCCTCACATTACTGATACGTATCTGCAATAGATTATAGTTTTAAGCAAAACATTTAAACACATAGGTCTGGGATAAAGCCCTCACTCCCTAGCTGGTATTAAACTGTGTCCCCAGCCAACCTCATGTCATTTTGGTCTGTGCTGCCTTGTCTTGATGGAACCACAGCACTTGCGCTGCTTGATCAGTTGGGTCTGGATGGCGCCCAAGTCTAACCTTCGCTTAGTATACAATGAAGCGTAGTGTATAGTGCCAGGGAGAGGCATGGCCAGCTGCCTGGGAGGAGGGGGGACAGGCTGGGGGCTATATAGGGAATCATCATATGTCAGGCCTGCTTATTCTGCTCTGCCCTGCTCTGGACTGGACTGACTGATCATCTAAGACCAAGGCTGGCTGCCAAGCTTGTCTCTTCACCTGTCTGGAGGCTGAATAATATGTTTCACTTGCGTACTAATATGATTCACTTGTGTACTGACTCACTCACACACAAATATATATACACAGCGCTGATGGGGCCAACGATTCTAATTGTCTATCAGAACTAGACATCGAAGGTCACTTAACTAGCAGTGTTTAACAGAATATAATCCACGGCATATAACTGGATTGATCTATTTAATCTACTAGAACGTTCTATATTTCTTTCAGATTTTTTTACAGAGAAAATAATATTATTAAACTTAAATGAAAGCCCACTTTTACTATCTTGATTGCCCTGTAGTAATCTTCTCCCCGGTAGTTCAAGATTGAACCTATTTCCCTTGTCTAAGTGCCAGTTAGAGAAGTGTATGAAGTAGCTCTGATGAGCAGCAAAACGCTGACCAGTTCAATAGGACTTGGGCCTGAGAGAAAGGGTTGGCAATCGATTCAACTAGACAAGGGAAAGATTTTTTTTTTCAGTTTTTGATTCTATCCGTCCCCATTCCTGAAGTTCCGTCGGAGTTCACAGAACACCATGCCTGGTTCCAGAAATAAAGTGTTTGCTCATGCGTGGGTGCGATGAAATAGTTGACACCCAAATGAGAGACGAGAGTTCCGTCTCAGGTCTCCAGACGTGACGGGGCAGAAGGATTTTTGGAGGAAGAAAAAAAAAAGAAGCTATGAATGGTAATTCACCATACTCCCTATTCTAACTTGTATCACTAGGATCAAACTGTGCATTGCAGTATCGACAGAACTGGACCACATTGAGAGACCGGTTTCCAATAAATTAAAGACCTTTTCACTTTTCAGCTCATACATTGGAAAGACCGCCATCCCACACTGCCCTTTCTGACTCCTGAATCTGTGTGATCCATCCACTTCCCCTGTGCCGCATTCCTAGCCAGTACACCAACCACCCCAACCCACTCCACCCCCCAACACCGGAACCAGTTCACCGCGACAGCAAGGAATGCTACTTTCCATCCCAGGCTTTCATCAGAGAAGGGCGAGCTAAGGCAGAACGCGGGGTGGAAGAATGCTTACGGAGTAAGAGCAGAAACTTGTGCATGCACACACTGGAACAAGCTCCTTCTGTTACTTTGGGTGTGTGGGCTTTACAGAGTGGAAGGGCGGCATTTTCTCTTGGTTGTTACCTTAAGGTTGATGACAGTTAGGTGAGTAACATGCCAATGAGTCTTTCACAATGAACAATAAGAATAATACAAATAAATGCTCTTATCAAGCTTTTTTTCGATGCATGGCTCATTAAGAGCTCTTATTATAACAAATAGCTTAGGGCGCTACTGTACACTATCGTACAACAAAGCGTGCAAAACGCGCTTTCTGTTCAATCAAAGACAAGCAAGTGACCAATGTCCTTACTTATTGCAGTTTATAATGGAGTTATATCTCTAACTCTTATTGAGTTTAAGATATGTATTAGACTAGCTAGTCTTATTGGGGAAAACAAGCAAAACTATGGGGCTGTAAAGAGGCGACCAATGTAAAAGCAGCTATGAATTTAACAAACATATCACTGACTCCGCCAGCCCCCCGAGGCATAACTGCCTGTACATAAGGCACCTTCTCGTCATCCTCATCAGCACACGGCCCAATGAAGTCGGTCATTCATAACAACAACACCAGGTCCACTGTCCTGTCCCTCCACCCCTCACTGCTCCACGTTCCTAACCCTCTACCTCAGGAAGTTTGATGGAACGACTGAGGTGGTTAGGGTGTCTCTTAATGTCCTCACCTTCTCCTAAAATTCGTACCTATTTTGAGGGACTGAATGTTTTGGCCCATAGCTAAAATGTGTCAAAGAGCCGGGTCTAAAATCCTCATGAACCCAAAACACGTCATCCAGGCAGAGTCACAAATAAACCATGCATTTAGGACCAGTCCTTGACTGACTGGTTTGTCGCAAGCAGCTATAAATTGCATCACTCTATGGATCCCTGAAACAAGGCAGCCTCTTTAGACCAACAACAGGTAGTTCATAGTATTTGTCAGACTTTAAATTAAATTATTTCACTAATAAGGACAATTATGGTTAGATTTTAACATCCTTGTAAATATCTGAGCAACTTCCCTATTTACAGTCCTGGGTTAGTAAGGTGTTATGATGGATAGAAGCAACTTCAAAACATCACCACATAAGGCGCACAATTAAAACACGCATCCACTACAACAGGCCTGATTATTGTGATTATAATCCTGCTGAGTCATCAAAAGATACATTGCCTGCAAGCGGAGACAGATGGACCTGTAGGGCAAGGCACGAGGCCAAGGAAAAATCAAATAGTAAGCCATAACAGTCAATGAGGGAATAAATGATATGCCGTAAACATACACTCTACAGTAGATCCATGACTTTGGATTTTGTTCACACTCCCGCAAAAGCAGTGGCAGATCTGTGATCAGAGACAACTTTAAAACTGACGGAAATCTTTGCTGTGCCACTAAATATCCTCATATAACCTTTCAAACATAGAAAATTACGGGTTCTCACTAAGACCTCTGGTATGAATCCCATCGTGTGTATATATATATATATATATATATATGTACTGTATGTCTGATTGTGTGTGTGTGTGTGTGTGTGTGTGAGCAGTATGGTTTGGGGAAAAAAAGTATATAATTACTTTCATGTCCATGCATGCCATGACAGCGGTCAGTGAAAGGTCTGCGTAAGACAGATGTTGCCATGGGTACACACACACAGAGGCACAGGGCTGCTTCCCATCCCAACATTAGTAATGCTTTATTATATTTTTTATGAGTCTGTTCGGTTGCCAGGGTTTTTGTTGCCACGCAGCAGACCGATGCCACAAACTGGAGCCCCAGGAGGCCAGCGAAGAGCAGACGATTTTCAGTTTAAAACTTAAAGCCACTATAGGCAACTTTTTTGTATTAAAATATAATCAATACCTTTCTACAGTTTGCACATTGTAATGTTTATCAGAGAATGAAAAAAATCGCCATTCAGATCAGTCCTCTTGAAGACTCAGTATTTTACACAAATTATGTCTGCCACTGGGTACGATCTCCCGCCAAACTTAGACAAATTGCTTTGAGGCACAAGGAAGTACGTCACTAAATCAGGAAGAAATGCCCATATTTGGAGTATAGTCGTTGATCATGCTACCAATATGCAGGGACCACAAGCATTCTGCATTATATTATTAATAATAATAATAATAATAATAACTTTAATTTAAGAGTACCTTTCTAAAACCCAAGGACACTTTACAATGCATATTAAAATCAGTAGGCAACAACAATAAAAGGAGGTTAGGAGGAGCTAAAAGCTTGACAGAACATATATGTTTTAAGAAGTTTTTTAAAAGTGTCCAGGGACTCTGCGTTACGGATCTCAAGGGGGAGAGTGTTCCAAATGGTGGGGGCAGCCACACTGAATGCTCTGCCCCCATATGTCCGTAGCCTGGTGTGAGGGATGGAGAGCAGTCCCCTAGTTGAAGACCTGAGATTCCGGGAGGGGATGTAGGGGAGTGGGAGGTCAGAGATATATTGTGGGGCCAGGCCGTGAAGGGATTTGTATGTGAGGAGGAGGATTTTAAAGGTGATACGGAACTTGACAGGGAGCCAGTGAAGGTGCATGAGAGTGGGGGTGATGTGCTGCCAGGGTTTGGTGCGAGTGAGAACCCTTGCAGCTGAGTTCTGAAAATACTAGAGCCTATTCAGGGTTTTACTAGGCATTTGAACCAACCTCAACACTGCAGGTTAAAAAGAGCCAAGAAATCTATAATGTGACACGAAAACAGCGAGAGCCGCCTTCTTTGTTGACTGGACGGGGGCCATTGACAATCACGTTTGATTTTCAAACAGGGAGTTACTACCGGTTGTGCACTAACTTGCCCTGTTGGGTTTAAACATCGGGGGAATGTTTCAAAGTGAATGGGAAAGTCGTCTGGGAGACCGCGTTCACTTATAACCAGGTCAGTGCGATTGGCCCGGTGGCCCAGCTCATGGGACTCACCAACAGGAAACCAAAGGCCGGTGTCACGGAGGTAGGAGTTGAGGGCCTTGCGCGTCACGCCCGGTTCCACCGTCACGTCAAAGTCCTCCTGGTGGAGGTCCAACACCTGAGCCATCTTCATCAGGCTGAAACACACTCCGCCCTGAGAGAGAGCGAGCGAGAGAGAGTGGGACGTGAGAAAAAAACAGATTACACTAGCACACAAGCAAACAAAACAGTAGGAATACAGTTGAATGAAAACCTGTGTAGGGAAACAAATCATTTTCTAGGTGAAAACGCACATATGCTTTCCTTAACTCTAGATTGATGTACTGTACGGTAGACTGATAGATTGTGTGGAAAGAAAATGGTTTCATCCCACAGCAGAGATTGGTAATTTAATAGGAAGGTAGCTTGTCGTCAGTGAAATATGAGTCTGGGCCGTTTCTAGGAGGAAGAAAACTATGTCCCTAGTCTCCAAGGAGCTGTGGATCGTTTCCTAGACGACAAGAACGCTGCTAAGCAAACATTTCGTTCGTTCGCGTTTACACTGGGATATTGGTACCATAGAGCAAGGTCTCACCTGCAGTGCCCCGACCCCTCCCTCGAGTCCTGTGCCGGTACCAAAGGGGATGATGGGAAGGCGGTGATGGTGGCAGATCTTGGCGAGGGCGCTGACCTCGTCCACGGAACGAGGCCACACCACCACGTCTGGTGGGCGGCATCTGTGAGGGTACCCGTACGCAACGTTAGGCTGTGCTTGTGTTTGTGAAGGTGTGTCTGTGTGTGTAGAGGAGGATGTACAGTAACGTTTCATTGTATACCAATAGGATAGGGCTCATAATCAAGAGATTATGTGATTTAGAGGGTGAATGAGAAGAGAAAAGGTGTGCTTGATCGTTTGGGCTCGCCAAGCAATGGTGGAGGGATGACTCACCTGTGTACTGACTCGTCTTTGCCGTGTTGCTCCCTAACAGCTTCACCCAATGAAACCCCGTCATCGCCACAGACAGAGCGGAAAGCAGAAGTGACACGTTCAAGACCGTCTTTCTAATCAGGGCACATAAACAAACCCATCCACCCTCACACACACTGTAAATACAGCTGGGAACACGGCAAACGACGATCACATAATAAGTATTCAACATGGCATGGCAATCAGCTGGCCTGTTTGATCGATGTAATAAATCAAAACATTCAGTAATTTGGGACAACTATTCAGCCTACTTTTGCGGTGCGTTCGTTTTTCATGGTGCGAAAAAGCACATGACGATGCGGTGACTGGGGATAAAATATGCGTCGTATCGGTGTCCACACAAATGACATTATTGCTGCTGTCAACGGTAATCAGTTAAACTTCTACGTGAACCTTGTGTCGCCAAAATGTATTTCCGGATTAGCATATAGACGTCATGTTTAGTTCAATGGCAAGGCCAGCAGATGGCTCTGTTTCCCTTTTATGGCCATAACAAATGGAGACACGCACACAAATGCACTGTAGAACTATACACCAGGGTGAACTTGATCACCAAAAGGAACCGTTAGAGTGACAGTCAGTATGGTCAGTAGCGTGGGTGAGTGCATGTGTGAGGGTTATGCCGTATGGGTGTTAAAAACGGTTAACCAAAGCCAAAAGCAGCAAAACAATCTCTATCAGTGCAGAGCTATCGATGTTCTGGAAGAATGTGCTCTCTAGGGACAGGTGTTTCCAGTTGAGCTGATGAGACTCCGCCCAACAGTAGCTACCTGCAAGAAGCACCACCTCTACACCCCTAACAGAACATGATGTTCGCCACAAAATTACCAATTTCGGATTGAATAACAGCCCCATCCAGCAACGTGATGTTTTATGCTATCTAACTCCACAAGAGTTTACAGTTTATCTTCAGAAATGAATAACAGGCAGAGCTAGATGGAGAGAGAGCAAAGAAATTCAGAGAACAGAGAAATGAAAGAGATATATATTTTGTTACAGAGCAGTATTCAATGTTCAAAATTCGGTGCTGGGTTCTGTGACAATATCGAGGACTGACTGGTCAAAGTTCATGCAGTGCAAAACCATGCAAGTTCGTAGTGGTTCGTCAATTGTCTACTGCTGACGTGACAATCTGTTGTTTCCCGAAACCTGTTACCCACGGGACTGTGCCATTGCATTAGCACAATGTGAGTACATATTTTAAACGGAACCTACATAGACAATATTAATATCTGAAGACAAGGTCTGACTTTACAAATAGTCTCTTGTATATCTAAAATAAGAAACATGCAGTTTTTGCCAAACAGTGTAAAGTATGTGTAAGCTTATGTATTTATAAGTGGTTAATTTATTGTTTGAGAAAATGTCGAATAAAATGGGCCACTATTCTGTAGGGTTCTACCAATGAGTTAAATTCCCTCACAATCACAAACTAAGGTAGGTGTCTACTTTTACAAGATATGTAAAAGTTAAACTTGCAACATTGTGCCTACATTTTCCATCACTATAAGAGGCCCCCTTACCATCTCGTTCTCTTTCTTTCTTTCTGTCTCTCTGTCTCTCTGTGTCTCTGTCTCTCTTTAGCCAGAATGTATCCTATTGACCTCCCTACTCTAGAGTACAGTTCCCTGAGTTCAACCTCAGAGCAACATGCCAGCTCTCTAGAATCCAACAGCATGAGTGGAAAGGAATGGTTCACCCCATTAACCGGATCAAAGGTAACTCGTTGTTGGTTTAAGGTTTGATGAATAAAGGACAGAATTGAACAGAGGCCTAGAGACCATTCATATGTCAGGGTTGCCAGGAAAGCTAAAGCTATGGAGCCTACAGTTTGGACTTCTACCCCGGCTCATGTGGCCATTGACAGCGTATGATATACCCATCGCTAAATTCGAAAAAAGCTAGAAAGAAGAATTCCCTTTTATGTCTCTATGCCTCTATGTCTTAGTAGCCTGGCTTGCTGTGGGAAAGGTGTGCAGGAGTGGCCACTTACCGGGCTTACAGAGGAATATCGGTGCACTAAAAATCTAGATTGGAAACGACCCTTACAGAATCCCGAGACAGGTGTAGTAAGAAAAGCAGCACCCACAATAGCATCAGGGCAGAATTGAATCCAAAAGAAGCAGAGCTGCAGTAGAAAGCAGTCCTCAAACATGCGGCCATAGATGGACAAGCACAACTTGGACAAGGAGGATTTGGACTTGTCACAAGTACACAGAGATGGTCAAAATGAACTCCTTCAGAGCAAGGCAAATTATTGATAGAAAAAAAGAGAGATGAGAGTGGAAAGAGGTTTAATCTCAGAACAAAGGTATAAAGGTAAGCTTTCCTGCTGAGCGTTATTTTACCAATACTACCAATTACCTTAGTAATAATCCAAAGGTGTCGTGAGGTCAACTTTATGAAACATTTAAGACGGAAGGTACCCACTTAAAAACCTCAATAACATCTGCCCTCAACCCAAATCTAATTCTAAATATTGTTTTTTAAAGTACTCATCAGGGATTATGGCATAATGGCTATCATAACACCACATCTTGTGTTTTCTGAAGTAACACTAGTATCCTGTGTTTTTTTTAAGCAACATTTTGGCCTGTGCAAAGTCACATTTTACCCAGGAGTTGGCAGAGGAAATCTAGTGTCATACAAAAGGCCTTTACCCCCTTTTTTTTCCATGTTGGCCAGGTGGAGGTGAAAGGAAGTGACATCATCAGACTCCAGCTGTTTGGAGAGGAACAAACTTCCTGCACCTTGCTGGCTTTGCAGTCTCCCGAAGACAAGCAAGGTCCAGACCTTCCACCATTAACACACACTGCACATGCTTCTCGTTTCAATGTACTGTTAACCTAATGGCGTGTGTCTGCAGTGTTGGCTCTGTATGTGCATGGGCAATGGTGGTCAGTGGAAGATATGCTGAAGACAACCTGCCAATTGAGAACAGGCCTCATGACGGTATTCCAATAGTCATAATTATTTGGCATTCCTAAATGGTTAACTTGTTGGAAGAACGTATAACGTGTTAGCAGTAACCTCACAGCATTCAGGTTAAAAGAGTGGCGACCCGCTGCGGTCTTGTATGTATTTCTACAGAGGTTTTCTGTGTCCGTGCAGGTGCGGTCCGTGATGGAGAGGGTAGTTCTGTTCCTGCTCAGCCAGGTGGTGGAGAGGGTCTCAGAGGAGCCAGCGCTGTTTTCCCCTCATCCCAGGACAGAGCAGGGGAAGCTGTTCTGGTGTGAGGGCGAGGCTGTGGCCTTCTACACGGTGAAGCCCAGAGGTTAGGAAAGTGGGGGAGGTGTCGGGAAATGAAGGTGTTTATAGACAGGATAATTACACACACACTGCATTCTTTTTGTGTTTTCTCTGTCTCTCTCTCTTTTTTTTCCTCTCGCTTTCTTTTTTTCCCCCCTCTCTGGAAAGTATTTCCTTGTACGAAACGTTAGTAGGATGGACAGCATAACCATTGCTATTTTGCTCTCACACACACACAGACACACTCACACATAGCACTAGACTTTTATGTTTCAAGCAAATAAAAAGCAGAAGCATCAGTACTCAGATTACCATAAAGTCTGTCAGTTCTGCCAGAACACACTACTGTCAAGGAGTTGTTATCCAGTACTTTGTTTATGTATAACCAGTAGGACGGGATATATTTCACTTAACTCCAAACCGCCCTGAGATTTCAGTGGTCTTCCTCTATCTGTAATGGATACAGAGCTGCTTTAAACCTTTAATCACCAAAGGGTTGAAGAGTATGGCCGCACATTATATACATCTATAATGTTGTCGTTACAAACTAGTGTCATGAAAATTAAAACGAGCGAGGGCATGGCGGTGCTTTCATGTCGGCACAAGACTATCCATCTCCTGCCTCTTTTGCAACATGAACCCCCTGAGGTGAAAAAAGCGAAGACTTCTGTAGAAGACTTTGAAGGCATCCTGCGTTGGGAGTCTAAACGCACAGGTTAAGTGTGTCCAATTTGATCAGTTTAACCATGAGCTGAACCATAACTCCAGAGACGTCCTATGAACCTCCTGGTGAACTCCCATCAGTCTCCCCACTCTGAGCCTGTACTCCTTAGTATAGCAGGACACGTTTTCAATAAAATCAAGTCAAGGAAAAGGAGTTTAGCAAAGCATTTGAATCTGTGTTGTTGCTTCACAAATATATTGTTTTGTTGTTACGCGAACGTGATGTTATCTCATTACTTTATATCATTGTTTTGTGTTGTTTTTATTCTGATATGTTAAGTGCATTGAGCTGCGCTTGTATGTGCTATACAAATAAAGATTATTATTATTATTATAGCCATATCAATTCTGCATCCACACGTGTTTAATTTGCTTTTACAACAGGAAGTTTGTGCTACAGTCACACCAGTCAAAGTTACCTACTTCCCGTCTTGGACACGGTGTTGGTGAGGAGGCACGCCAGGAGGCGAGGCCTAGGCCTCCAAATGCTCCAGGACTTCTGCTCCACCTTCCCCGATGAGGAGGTGCTGGGTATCAGCTTCCCCTTGTCACCCAGCATGGTGGCCGGTTAGCTATAAACCTTTCTTAAGCAACGACCAGCAAACGGAGACCCTTTTGGTCTTAAGGGCTGAGAAAAACCTGCAAGCAATAATACCAATTATAATATCAAAATATTATCAAATAATAATATTATACTGTATATCCAATAATATCTCCTGGGTTATAGACAGGTTTGAAAGAGTTTATCTGGGTTATAGGTGTGTGTGTGTGTGTGTGTGTGTGTCCAGTGTGTAGGAATTTTCTTCAGCAGCACGAAGACCAGAGGGCCAGGTTGTATGAGGTAGAGGCACCTGGTGGCTGGGATCAGAGAAGGAACGTCTGGCTCAGCATCCAGCTTCGACGCTACAGTGACTGTTATGTTTCACACTGAGCTAAACCTATACCAGCATGCCATAACCCTCACTCTGGCTATACTTCAACTGAAATGCAGTGACAGATGTGGGACAGGATGTGAAACTACTGGATTTTGTTATGCCAAGCTATAATAAATGAAACTTCATTTTCTTTGCCTGCCTCTCCATCTACAACCATCCTTCTAGAATTCCATTTGGCTTCCGTATTTGCAGTTCCACCTGTGTCTTGCCCCATGTTAAAGACAAAGAAAATGGAATAAATCATTACAAAGTCCCACAAGCCGAGGTTAGGGAGGGAGAGAGGGAGAGGAGAGGAGAGAGGGGGATTTGGTGAAATGTATGGTGAAACACCAAGCTGTAGAGTCTTAGCACATTTTGTTCACCAATGCCACAATTTGAAAACAGCCAGTGGAACAAATGAATAATACATTGTTTTATGACAGAATATTTAGCTTTTGTCTTTTATTTGTTATATGTGTTGTTATGCTTTGGCAATGCAAATGTATGCTTTACCATGTCAATAAAGCACATTTTAGGTGTAAAGGTGTGTGATGGATCATTTGAAACATTGACAATATCATTTAAGTATGTTTCAATTGCATACTTTTTATTTATGTTAACTTTAACTTGGACTGTTCAGAATTAGAAATAATTATTGTAAAAAAACAAAGAAACAGAGGTCTACTGCCAAGCTATGTCTCTTTCAATCCAGAACATATTTAATTTAATTTAATTTTAAAAAATGTATGTTTACTGCGCATGTATGGCACCGTGCTCTGCAAAGCAAGCTCACCCTTCCTTGTCTCCACCCATTGTTTTGACGCAAAAACGTGAAATCGGGAAGTGAAATACACGAAAAGCAAAAAGTTTCAATGTTTTGAAAATGAGTCGGATTTACCACAATGTGTCTTTGCTTAATAAACCAGTGCACAATGAGAAGATAGACACCGTTTGGTCTCCTAATGCATACCAAAGGTAGTGTTGTGATTTTCCTTCGTACAAAATTATGAGAGGATATGCTGGGAATCGTTGGGATAGGTTAAGGGGCTGCTGGCCATGGATTATTATGCGTACGGAAATGTTCTGCACAATCCCCACTCTACTAACGGCTCTGGGATATTTGCATTAAAATAAATGCTGCACGGTGTATCGCAACAAGGCTGCCTTTCTTAATCATGTCTAACCCTCCTCTTAATTCTTAGAAATGTAACTACAAGTTTACACCTCTGAAGTTTGGCCGCTTGTAGGCGCGTAGTAGTGCTACATACTACTACTAATAATACATTTAATTTGAGGGCGCCTTTCAATACACTCAAGGTCAGTTTACAGCAAATATTACAATTGCGATATACAATATAAATGAAAATGAAATATAATATAAAAGTTATTCAGCGACATAGTATCAATACAAAAGGGGGTGTAGGGTAGGAAACAACAATAGAAACCACAATGGCACATTACTGAAAACACTTCTTAACAAGGGGAGACAGCCTGGCACAGGACAAGGTAGCAATTACAGTGAGTAGGCCAGTTTGAATAAATTAGTTTTTTGTTGAGACTTGAAGGATGATAAAGTCTCAGACTGTTGGATAAGTGGGGAAGGCAGATCCAGAGCCTGGGCGCACCAGCTGAAAACCCTAGCACCAATGGTGCTGAGACGTGGG
>JAVQIZ010190382.1:0-11903 GCA_036023535.2 Galaxias brevipinnis | reverse complement strand
TGGTTGGACATACAGTATGAATAAAATGCCAGAGAAGAACCCAGTATGGTTGTACATACAGTATGAATAGAATGCCAGAGACGAACCCAGTATGGTTGGACATACAGTATGAATAAAATGCCAGAGAATAACCCAGTATGGTTGGACATACAGTATGAATAAAATGCCAGAGAAGAACCCAGTATGGTTGTACATACAGTATGAATAGAATGCCTGAGAATAACCCAGTATGGTTGTACATACAGTATGAATAGAATGCCTGAAAAGGAACAACAGGGTCGTTTCTTTAAAACCCAGGTGTTCTTTTATGTGCAATAGTTTCACTGTATCGTTTTGACTTAACTTATCTCGGATACTCAGACAGGCTAAGTTCGAATGGTAAATATGTTCTTCCAAGCCAAAAAAGAGCGATGTAATTCAACATCCATAGACTATGATAGAGAGTAGATTATTAATCGATTATTATATTATTAAATGATATGAAGAATAAAAATCTATCTGCATATATAGTATATACAAATCTTTTTATAGATCCAGTGTTTTTGAGGGACTTGTAAACATAGAAATAACTCTTAATTTACAGTGTATTTACACATTAGTACGTTCAATAGCCTTATACATTGACTTTGAAATTGATATTGATTTTGAGATTGATGTTGTTTACAGAATGCATGTATTATGTAGTGTTAGTTTTGTAACTAACAGATGAAAACATTTTATAAGAAAAAAAGTAAATGTTGTATGTCAAGGCTATGTTCATTTCCATTTAAAAATAAATTGTTAATAAATTCTTCCTGTACAACAGTGTCAAGACACAATAATGAATTATGAATTTCACTCTGGCTCACATTGGCAACAATGACCGTAATGTATCATTTTTGATGGCAGGGATGTCAGCATTAGCACGATCAAAAATCTATTGCTGGCAGTTTATTAAGGCTAGTAAAAACAACAGTAGGAATGGACAGACTTCTCGTGGTGCTCATCATCAGCAATGGAATGGCTCTTTCTCGGCACTTTTATCCAGCCTTTCTTTTAAGTAATTAACTCCAGTGACATCCTATGAATTCTCATCTGCCTTCCCTGACTGCAGGATTTGCAGATTGGCAGGTTGAAAAACTCCCACTTGGGACTCGATCTCTAAATTAGCCATGGGTTAGCCATTATCTCTACGGTAATATTGCCGATAATCAGACTCATTTTACACATGGTCAGCAATAATGGCTGCGGCTTATCGTGGGAAACAGCTGTTAATTAGCACAGCCAATATAAGGCTTTCTCTCCCAAACAAAACAACTGCACAGGCAGAAAGGGAGTCCATTTACAGGTTTAGTATGCCAAGAAGGCAGCAGAATGGATGTCTAATTAGAATACAATGTCTTTGAAAAGGTGACAGGCCCACCAAACAACATTAATAACATATCTATTTTTTTACATTCAGTGTATGACATGACATATACCTATACAACTTTGAATCATCAGCTTTTCTTCTAAGAATGAATGATTCCCTTTTGGTTTTTGGATCATGAGGATGGAATACTGTTATCAATGCGAGGAGAATTGAATGTGGATGAGAGAGCGATGCTTCAATGAGAGCTTGAACTATGCTGGTCAAATTATATTAGCTATGGAATACCACTGGAATCAATGTCCTTTTAACAAAAATAAAATCTATCTACAGCTCATACAGAAGCCATCCTCTATCCTTCACTAAAAGAAGATATGTACTCGCAAAATCATTCTTTTTTTGCTGAATACTTGCCATTACAGGAGCTAACTGTTATTCTTTCAAGGTCCATTAAGAGTTTGTGTGTTGTGCCAACTGGGTGTTTGTCACAGCTCTTCTCGATGTGGTGCTTTCAATGTTCAACTGAAGACATAGCCTTGCTTTTGCGAGCACATCCAGCAGTCCTCTTAATTCAAACTACTTCTTGCAATCCTTGTAAATTGAATTGTTCAAATCTAACAGCTGGACCTTAGCCAAGCTGATAAAGGCCAGTAATTTATGTCTGGGCAACTTCTCTGAAAAAGAAACCGGAGTGAACTTATTAAGTCATAACATCAGCGAATCAAAAGAGTGGCAGAAAAGTAGTCCATTCAGCCAAAACCAAAGGGAGGCTGTGGAGGCTCCTAAGTGTACCTCACAGGGGAATGGAGTAGAGGGCTGGCCTGGGGACAACACACACACATGGAAGCGTAAAGCCAAGCCGCCCCCCCCCCCCACGCCCGGCTCCAGGGATCAATGGCGGAATGGCCGCGCACCGTGCGTGGGGGGTAGCGTGGTCCAGCCGTGAGGCGGCCCTGTCAGAACAGCACCGTGTCCGGCTCAGACTCAGGGAAACCGCCGGTGTGACGGTTTCCCTGGAGCTGGATAACACACTCTCTGGGCACCTGGCTGGAGAAGTGCCCACTTGGAGGGTGACAGCGTGGGGCAAACTTCAGCGGGCTCACGTCGGGACACAGCCCTGTGGGGATAGCACAGTAAAATGATCCTTATGTGGTCTGAAACCAGGGTGCTGGTGTTAGTCAAACGCCGTGCTTTCTCTCTCACAAGGACACACACACACACACACACACACACATAAATACAGAGAGACTTGACTATTAGAAAGACCATTGCAGGAAAGTAAGTCTCTCACCTCTTTCCTCCGAGTCCCCAGGCAGTAAGAAGACATCCTGAGCGTCCCACTCATAATTCTCATCTACAGAAACTTTTCTCCTGGAAAGAGGAGAAAAGCAATCAGTTCTGAGGAAGCACACACACACACACACACACACACACACACAGTGAAGACATGAACCACTGTCGTACTAAAGAGCATGTAATAAGGAGGATCCAATAGGTGTGCTTAAGCTCCCGCTACACGGAGGTAATTAAAGCTCACCTTTTCCCTTCTTCCAGATGCTGGCGTGTGCTGCCTTCGGCCTGGTTTTCCTCCGTGGTCTCGGGGGAGCTAGCCAGGGTCGGGGACAGGCAGAGGGATAGCCGCGCGTTGGCCGGCTCCATGCTGCCGCGGCCGCTGCTGGCATAGCTGCTGTAGCTCCCCCCGGAATCCGCCTCCACCACCACCTGGGCCTCCTGCCCGCTACGCCCCTCCTCCTTGGCCTCGCTCTGCTCCTGGCTCTCTCTTGCCGGGGGAGTGGTGGGACGCTGGGGAGAGGGCCAGCTGTAGCCCCGGTGCAGGGGGCTCTGAGCGGGCTTGGGAGGGGCAAGGCGGGGCTGAGAACCTCCACCGTCTTCCTTCATGGCCGCCATGCGCTGGACAGACCTTACGGCCTCCTGGTAGGTGATGGGCCAGCGGGACGCGTCGGGGAAGACAGAGGCCTGCCGGCGGAGCTGCCGAGTGGGGCGAGGGGAAGGCACTGTGGGGTTGGAGGAGAGTCTCTGATGGCCCTGTCTACTGGGGGTGTGACCCTGACAGGGGGACGGAGAGGCAGGCGTGGGGGCCAGGGCTGACGGGGGTTTGGGGCTGTCCAGAGCGGGGAGGCTCTCTGTGGCCCAGGACACGGAGTCGGGCCGGAAGGAGAAGGGGCTGGAGCAGTTCTCCTGGCTGAGGGAGTCCACCCAGGCGTCGGGCGTCAGGAACTGGCTCTGGCTCTGGTTCTGGCTCTGGCTCTGGCTCTGGTTGGGCCTCCTGGAGTCCAGACTGCGGCTGCGCTGGTGGCGCTCCTCGGCGCTCCCAGGGCTGAGGGTGGACTGCAGCTCCGAGCCGGGTCGTGGGGTAGACCACGCCCTCGCAGGTCTCCCCTCCACTTCCGGTCCGGGGGCGGGACTCCCGCGGCTGTGGGGCCGCCCGTTCAAATGGGCCGCGATCCTCTGGTGCAGCATTGGAGTCGCGGGCTCCGTCCCCGGGGCGCCCGGCTCGGGCTCGTCCACGCTCATCTCCCCATCCGGTGTGTCTGCCTCGTATGCCACTGATGGCGTGGGCGCCGACAGCTCGGCGGATAATGAAGGCCCAGCAGCGTTGGTGATTGCTAAATGAGGCCGCTCCGCATAACCGTCAACGAGGGGAAACGACAGCGGTGTGAGGCTTCCACCGCAATTACCTCTCCGCTGAGGCGTGGGCGCGCGCGTGTCAGCCCCGAGCATGTCTCTGTCTGTGGGGACGGGAGCAGCTCCCCCAGTCTGGGGCCCTGGCTGCCTCTGAGTGGGGCTGCGGTGCTCCAGGGAGAGCCTGGGGACCGAGTCCATCAACCTGCCCCTGGAAAGGATGGCCGGAGCCTTGGTGGTAGGCCCTGGGGCGGGGCTGTGGGGGTCAGACTTCCAGCCCGGGGCACTCCTGGGCAGCGTCCTGCTGTAGAAGAAGCCCTGCGTCGGGGCCAGGCAGTCGGGGGAGCTGGGAGGCCTGTCCCCCCAGAGATGGAAGGAGGGGGGCTCTGTGGACAGGCTGCAGCCCCCTCTGTCGGCCGGGGGTTGTCTCCGCTGACACGGGGCGCTCCCCTGCGGCTTCCACACGGCCTCCTCACACTCCGCGTCTTTCCACCTAGGCCGCTTCTCCTCTCCCAGCTCCTCTCTCCGCCGCTCCCCCGTGGCGTTCCTCTCCAGGGCGTAGCTCCTCAGCTCCCTCTCCAGCTCCTCCCTCTCCTGGGCCAGCTGGAGGCAGCGACTCAGGTTGCCTCGCTCCCTCTCGTGCTCCATCTGGAGGACCAGGGTGCTGGCGGTGCTGGAGGCCTCCTTGGGCCTCGCCAGGGTGGGGAACGTGGGGGAGAGTTCCCCCTGCTCCGGCTGGAGGTAGGAGCTGCCGCCGGTGCATTCGGAGTAAAGGCTCTCCTGCTCCGTGTCCAGGACAAAGCGTCCGTGGAGGGACAGGTGTTTGGCCATGGCCCGCACCCGGCCTGTGGGGCTGGGCTCCGGGGGTGTGCTGGGAGGCAGCTCCACCGACAGAACAAACGGCGGCTCCCTCCTCTGGGTCCGTTCGGACCGCAGCGACACGGACCTCTGGACACCACCGACCCGCGGCTCCACGTCCCTCCTCATCCAGCCGTCGTCTCCCGAGGTCGGGTTGCAGGGCCCGTCGAAGAAGCGTCCGTCCGGGCCTCGGGAAATAAGCTCCAGGGCAGGGGGGATGGGGGTGGATGCTGCCCTGGCCAGGGGGACTCTGTGCTGGCCGTGGTAAGCTGGATGGCGCGGGGTGGAGAGGAGCTGCAGGTGCTGGTCCTGGTACTGCCTGGTGGGGCTGTCCCTGCTGCATTGGGATGAGGAGGTGAAGGAGGTGGAGGAGGAGGTGGTGGTGGTGGTGGGGTAGGAAGGCTGGGGCAGGAGGAGCTTCTTCTTCAACATGCTGTCTGGACTGCCACCATCTGAGCCCCTCCTGAGAGAGAGAAATAGAACCACAACACCTTTACATAACCTGTGCATGTAACATCCTATAGTAATGGTGCAGCATTCCCTTTACACTAAACACTGTCAAACTGGCACATACAGCATCTCTTGTTAAACGGTACCAGGCAGATGAAGGGAAAACGGAAATTGCAGACAGAAGGAGAGAAAGAGAGAGAGAAGAAAGAAAATCGCTATGAAAAGCTATCAAACACTAATATTTTGGCCTTTAAAGAGAATTCTACAAAAGAAGCAAAAGAATAAGCCTTTTTAGTTTGTGAAAATGTCAAGGCATTAAGGAGAGAACTATGTCGTGATGAATGGGTACTTACATTGAGTTGTGGCACTTAAAGATGGCGGGGGGTGGTTCTGAAATGAAAGGGGAAAGTGGGGAGGGGTGGGGGGGTGGGGGGAAGACATCCAGATCTGACTCTCAATCATATAATGATCAGTGTGATTAAAAAACACACAAAAAAACCCATCTTAACCAAAGGCAGCCAGAACCTTATCATGGAGGACACAGTAGCCGCAGGCACTCTGTCTTCTGCAAGCTTTAATTACCCTCCCATTAATTCTCCTCTAATGAGGAATGACCCTTATTACCGAGGCAGCGTGCACCATGTTACGGTATTTCACAGAAAGCAAAGGGAAACGGTGGGGTGACCAGCGCGCTGCCAAAGCTATGAAGCTGGACACTAACGATGTGCTCAGGGTTCCCCCCTCAGTGTTCCATGGAAAACCAAAGGGATCTACAGTTCGGAGAAAACCTTGCTGTGATAGTGCAGTGTTCCTTTTTTTCTTCCAATTTACCCTCCATCCTCTTCCTGCGGCGCTGGTCCCTCTTGTGGTTGACGACACAGGCGGTGCCCAGCAGCAGGAGCAGGGCCAGGACCAGGAAGGCCCCGCCGCCCATCACGCCGGCCCACAGCCGGCCCTCGGGGACCTGCTCCGTGTGGCGAGAGGTGCCCGGGTACATCTCCATGCCTACGACAGCGTCAGAGGGCCAGTGTTACGCCACTGCTTCAACGTGAATCAGAAATCATTTCACAAGAAGGACGCTCCAGGGAAGCTCATAGCCGCCTGCGCCATCTACTATAATGAAACATTAATAACGGAATCTGTAATGCCGAACCAGTTAGATAGTCCTTTGAATAGGGTTTTTAGTCAGAATATGAGTCAGATTGTCTAATAGGCTATGGTCCCCAGGGGGCTGGGCTGATTCTAGACTAGCCCTGTCGAAGGAGAACAGGGGGGATGAGGGGACCAAGACAGAGACAGAGAAAATGGCAGAAGAAATGAGAAACGAGGAGATGTGGAGACAGACACAGCAAGATATAAATAAAAAGAGAAGCCAGGATATAAACAGGACAATGAGAGAGAGGGAGTCACAGGAGGACAGGAGGGGAGGTGGGGAGAGGCACGGAAACAGAGAGGCAGAGACCTGGGGACCGGGAAACAGGAAGAGGAGGAGGAGGGGGGGGGGAGTTGGTAGGACCAACCTCAAACACTTACCCACGGTCGAGACGTTGACTGATGGGCTGGGCTCACTCAGCAACTCCCCTCTCCGCGACAGCAGCCGCAGCTCATACACACAGTCCTGGGTCACGCACGCACACACGCGCGCACACACACACGGTGGGCAAGACAAGATGAAACCACACTTTGTCAACACGGGGAATGCGCATGGAATGCTAATGAGACTCATTGGAATTCACGTACGGGGAGAGAGAAGAAGGATGTGTGGGGGGGGGGGGGGGGGCAGAGCGAGAGAGATGGAAGGATGTGAGAAAAGGAGGCCTGCCATGTGATTTTAGCATGGGACATCAGAGAGAGTCTCTGAACGAGCAGAGATAAACCTCTGCCAGCCAGGGCTGATTTCTGCTGATTGGTCTCGGAGGGAGCGGGGGCCGGGGACAGGGATGGACGGCGTACCTTGCTCAGCCCCGGCACGGTGATTTCACTCCGGTTGGCCCCGATGCCCTCGTCCAGGTCAAACCACTCCCCCTGCCCCTGCCGCGATTGGAGAACAAAGCCAGTGACAGGGGGGTTCTGGGAGGCGGGAGGCGTCCACCGCAGGACGACGCCTGCCGAGCCCTGATTGGCTGACAGCGCCGTCGGTGGCTTCAGTTGACTGCTCCTGGGAGGCGGGTCTGATGGAGAGAGAAAAGCCCTTTGATTGATCAAGCAGATCTCCTTCCACTGGTGGAATCACGTCAGCGCTCAGCAAAGTGTCATCCTCCCCGTTCTGTGACCTTGAGGCTCGGCAGACACGCCCTCAGAGTGAGGGGGGAAACAGCTCAGTCCTCTTTAAAATGCAACGAAAGACGAGACTTGAGTCTAGCTGGCATTGCTTTGCTTGGCTTTCTGCTCCTCTATTCTACCTGTCACATCAAAACCTGACCTGGGCCAAAACACAGGGCAGGCGAGACAGACAGAGCTGTCGGGGGACTGTCAGGAGGAGACGCTACCCACCCAGGGTGCGAACGGTGGCGATCTGGCTGAAGGGGCCGGTGCCGATGGCGTTGTGGGCCAGGACGCTGAACTGGTAGACGGTGGCCGGGGACAGGTCGGTCACCTGCAGCCTGGTGCCCGAGGACGAGGGCACGGCCAGGGAGAACCAGTCCTTGGGCCTGTCGGCGTCACCCACACCCTCACTCACTGACATCTTCTTCACCCTGCGGAGACGGAGACGGATGGAGAGACAGAGGTGGGGAGCAGGGGTGAAGAGAACGATGGGAATGAGAGAAAGAAAGACGAGGAGACGAAGAGATGGATGGGAGAGAGAAAAGCGAGCGAGGTAAAGAAGCAATGAGAGAGAGAGACATGTGAAATTAGGAATGGGACAGATGGGAAAGACGGATGGAAGAACAGGGAGATGGAAGCGAGAGAGAGAGAGAGAGAGAGAGAGAGGGGGGGAGGGAGGGAGGGAGAGAGAGAGAGAGAAATTCAAATCCACTTGTTTTGTAAAGTAGGTTTCATTTATCATTCATCCCCACCAGGGTTTGATTTAAGGATGTCATTGATGCATGTTCCTTCTCCATTCCAGGAGTGCATCTTATTCATACATGGAGCCGTAATGCTGCAAGCTGCTAAGCTGCGTAGCTTTGCATTAATATCCACAGCCGCTTTCTGTGGACTCCAAGCGTGCAAATCATCTCTTCACAGGGTGAGCTGTGGTCTATATTCAGTGTGTCTGCCAGATACTTCTGCTTGTGCTAATAATGAACAGAGGAATCTTCGCTCTGACGATCAATATGGAGTCGATGTCAACATGGCTACCATGGCAACAGGGCAGGACTGACTGGGTAGCTGGACACCCACCAGACCGAGAACTTCTGTGATGATCCTCCGTCGAAGCCTGGCTCCCAGGAAACGTTGGCCTGCCTCACCCCCGCAGAGACGGACAGAGAGCTGGCAGCGTGCGGGCTGGTGCCTGGTGCACATAATTGTGCATGTGTGTGGAGAAAATGTGATTCGGGGAGAGGGAGGGAGGACAGGGAGGGACAAGGGTAAATTCCATTTAAAAAAGAGAGGAAATGTAGCAATGGTTTACCTGGAAATTAGTGTTATTGTATACTTTGTCCCATAATTTGCAAGGCTAATTAAACAACAATGCCACTTGAACAATGCAGCTGAGTGAGTAACAACCCCCACTTAAACCATTCGACCGAAAGCTGTGCCACGGCAAAGGCTTCACACGTTTCTGAGAAAAAGAACACAATACCCCCTATAATCACCGAAGGTCCCTGTGACCTCTTTACACGCTATGCGGACGACAGCAGAGCGCCATTTCAACCCACCTAGCACGTGAACAAGGGTGCTGGTCTTCACGGAGCCCACGCGGTTGGCAGCGCTGCACTCCCAGCGCCCCTGGTGGTCTTTGCTGAGGGGCTGCAGCAGCAAGGAGGCGTTGTCCGTCACGGAGAAGAGGGAGCGCTGCGCCGGGCCGACCTAGGGACAAACGGACAGGAGGTCAACGATGGCTGCAAACATCAGGGTGAAGCGTGTCTGTCTGTGCCGGCACGCATGGGTTTCACCAAGGCCTGCTTTAATGGCCTGTTGGCCCTGTGGACTATGTGCTCGTGGTTTTATTTCTCTGTGAGTAATGAACAGGAAGGGCTAATGGTGCAGCCAGGTGCACGTTACGCGGGGCTCACCTTGCTCCAGGTCACGCTGGAGTCTCCGTAGCCCCGACACGGAATCCACAGCGCCCCACCCACCTCCTGGCGGTACTCTCCCTGGGGCGTCACGCTGAATGAGGGGGGGTCCTGTCCAACACCACCAACATATTAAGACCGTTTAATCACCGATGTGTAATTTCTAATAGCACCGCTGGTAAACGGTGGATTACAGCGGCTCTGGGCCAGATTAGCCTAATGACAAGGGGATTAGCCTGGTAATTAACCTGCCCCCAGAGGCAACCATCTCAATCCATGTTCAACAGGACTCACACATGGAATCAGATAGTGAACCTCCCTGATTGACTACAACACGTTTTCCCCACTGGGGGAGGCATGAAGGCAGGGGGGGTGTGGCCTGACCTGCAGGACGACGATGGTGGCCTCCGATTGGCCCATGGTGCCGTAGCTGTTGTAGGGCGTGCACGCGTACACGCCGGCCGCGTCATCGTTCACGGTGGCCATGAGCAGCCCTCCGCCCGGCGACAGGGTCCACCCTGGATACTGAAAAAAACCAAATAATAACAGAGTACAGGAATGAAAAAAAACACTTCTCAAAGAGTACATTCAACTCGACTCACTAACAGAAACATTAAATAGACCATTAGAATGCAAGGTTAGCAAGGCTTTTCAGCTTTCCTCTGAACGGAGCATGACTGTAACTAAGGGATAACACCCTGACAAAAGCCCTGTCTACTGTGCCCACCTTGGCCAGGTCCAGCAGGTGGCCGTCCTTGATCCATTCAACACGCTGCAGTGGCGGCTGGGCCCGCATCGGGCACATCAGATGGCCTTGCATGGCCGTGGGCAGGTACACCTCCCTGGGCATGAGCAACGCTTGGGCAGGGTCTAACAACACAACGGCACGGTTAGTTTTCTGTCTGCTACTGGGTCAGGACGTGGGTCATTTTTTAAACACAAGAACAACTCCAATGGGACTTGCTCACGTCCGTAACCTGTTGTCCTTTTCCTAAAAGGCCTGATGAAGACCCACCACACAGTGGAAGTCAAAGGGGAAAAGAGAACGATGGCCCTGTGTTATTTAGCTTGCAGACGACGGTTCAGAAGCTTACGCAGTACGGTGAGGTTGGCCGAGGCAGTGGGCGGGCTCAGCACTCCGTTGGTGGGCATGCAGGTGTAGTTCCCCGAGTCGTCAGGGACCAGGCTGCTGATGAGCAGCGTGCCGTCCACCAAGATCTTCACCCGGGACTTCAGTGACCTGACAGAGGTGGGGACAGGCAACACGCTGCGTAAACACCGCCTACAGCTATACCTCCCTCCATTGAAAACAAGACCTCCTACTAGCATTGCAAAGTTTCGCCGTGTTTTAGAAGCCCATGAAAACATTTTGGAAGCGTGGGAGGCTTTCTTGCAAGGTCAATGGGCAGCCCACCTTTGTTTTTCACAATGCGTTTATGACATTCTGTCAACATTTATATGGCCTCAGGGAACGCCTGGAGGTCTATTGATTTTAAAAGAGCAACCGCACAGAAACAGACAATGGTTGAATGCTTATGGGTAAAATTGCAGTGACCTTAAAGAATAAACCTAGCCCACACGCTCTCAGGAATGGCACGACACGGAGTCTGAAAATGCCGGGGCTCCTTACTCTATGTGGTGGACGTTGTCCCCTTCTCTCTGCCACACGTAGGTCATGTTGGGCGGGTCGGCCACCGCCTGGCACCTCAGTAAGGCATCTTGGGACACGTTGAGGGACGAGTCCTTGGGAGGAATGACGATGATGGGAGGACCTGGTTGGAGACAGGAGGCGCCAGATGTTCACAGCCAGGAAGAGGTCTCAGAAAAACAGATCACTTGAGATCAATGAAATATTAGCTATGATTTCAATTATAATAAATATTATAGAAAGCACTCCCACCAGCTTAAAGATGACATGCTACTCATAAGGCATTCAGGTGGCAGTGCCAAAAAGTCAGCCAGGGTGCGACTGGCGTCATGGTGGTCATAAGCAGCGGTCCGAAAATAGACTACATGAATAATGCAAGTGATTTAAAAGTGGGCCAACATGATTGTGTAACCTGAGATTAAAAAGCACATGCCTACAAAGAAGGCACATTAGTATCACCACTAAAATATTTCCCCGCAGCGCACACAACCGCCACTAGGCGGCAGCGATGGCTCCAGCATGTCGGAGTGCAGAGTAGGAGGTGGAGATGTTAACTTGTTTGTCGGTCTGGGTTATCCGCTGAGTCATGGTAAGTTGACCTCATAGAAACAGGGGCACGTTGCAATAAATGTGGTTTTATAGCAGGCCAAGATTAGGAGGGAGGGAGACAAAGATGTGAGGGTTATTCTGATCAACTGCTGGTCAGGAAGACAAGTGTGAGCAACAATTACTGGAAATGACATGTACAGACAGACAGACAGACAGGCAGGCAGGCAGG
>JAVQIZ010190345.1:5000-10114 GCA_036023535.2 Galaxias brevipinnis | reverse complement strand
CTCTCTCTCTCTCTCTCTCTTTTATCTATCTATCTATCTATCTATCTATCTCTCTATCCATCCATCCATCTATCCATATATCCATCCATCCATCTCTCCTCTCTAGTCATTGCAGGTGGTCATTGTCTCTCTACCTTTTCCTTCAGCTCCTATAGAGCTCTGTGTGAGGCTCTGTGAATCCATACACTAAAAGGGTTCCTGCGACTGCAGAGCGCGGCCATTATGAATATGCATATCAATATCCCAGTGCGGTGCCTTCTGAAAAACACACTCCACCCAAAGTTTTAGTTCTATTACATTTACAATTTGGCAATAATTACCACCATATACATCATCTGCATATTTCAATTAATATTCAAATTATGTATGGAGTGGGAGTTTGCATGCGAATTGATAATATATTCAGGATTAGGTATATTACAATCTATCTGCACATGCAGACAGCACCTTGGCCGTTTCTTATTAATAAGCCTGGCGCTGGCGCTTCTGAACTTATTATAATGCAATAAGCCTAAGAATCACACATCCCTGATATTATATTTTGCAATTAACATAGAGAAGAAGTAGAAAGAAAGAGGGAAGAGTAAAAAAAAAAACGGGCGATTCCCTTCGTTAATTTGCCCAGACAAGCTCCGGTACAAGGCAGCAAACAGCCGGAGTAAACAGACCAGCTCCACCTCCCCGCAAAGTGGAACCAGTCGAGTGTTTCCGACCTCATTTAAATACATGAATGTCAGGGCCCCTGTCCGCCGCTGAGCCAAATAGACTGAGGCTGTCATGTTCCATGTTGCACCGGGCCTCCATCTCGCCTGTTCTCCGTGGCGGCCACACGACGCTCAATAGGAGACAGGGAGCCGGAGCGAGACGTTCATCGATACCCTGCGCTCGCTCGCCGACCAATTTATGAGTTCCCTACACCCCCAAGGTCTCCTGGGGCTTCAATTAGACAAGTACCTGTGTCCGCCTGCTCCACGGCCTACAACTCCCAGAGGCCTCGGCACTCATATTGAATCATGGGAGCAGCGGTTAATATTCCTCTCCGGGAGGAGAGATCTATAAAGTTAGCGCCGTAAAGCACGCGGCTGTCCTAACATTGGAACACAGCTAGTAAATAAAAGAGGCTTACACCTGTATAACAAGCAGGTCTAAAGTCTACCGGGGGAGACGAGGGGGGAAGTGGCAGGTCAATTGCCTCTCTCGCTCTCTCTCTCTCTGTTTTTATCTCTCTGTTTCTCTCTCTCTGTCTCTCTCTGTCTTTCTCTCTGTTTTTTCTCTCTACCTCTAGCTCTCTCTCTACTTCTCTCTCTACCTCTAGCTCTCTCTCTCTACCTCTCTCTACTTCTTTCTCTACCTCTCTCTCTCTCTCTACACCTCTCTCTCTACCTCTCCCCTGTTCTCTCCCCCATATCTCCTCAGACAGCTGTAAAGGCACAGGGTAAGAAATACTGAGTGTGGTTAATGGATAGGTTTATTTTAACGCGCGCCATCTGCCATCCATCACAGAGACGTATGGGGAGACCAGTTAGCTTAAAACCCCCCACCTTTCTTCTCTCTCTCTCTCTCTCTTTTCGCTGGCTCCCTTCTTCATCTCCTTTCTCTTTCACTCCCTCCCTCTCTCTCTCTCTCTCTCTCTCTTTCCCTCCCCTTTTATCTTTCTCTTTCTTTCTTTTTACCTCTTTTCTTCCCTCCCCTCCCTCTCTCTTTTCGTTATCCAAATTCCTCCCCCTCTCCCCCTCTCCCTCTCTCTGAGGTGGTGATATAGTCAGCGCTGGCGGCCGGGGGAGGTGTCATGGTCCCGGGGCGATTGAACCATCAACCCCACTCAGCGTCCTCCACCAACAATAATAAAAATGCCCAGGCTTAAAGGTGACATTCCCAATTTACGATTATTTGTGTCTATAAAGTGTGTTCCTGGGCTGCCCGACTCCCTAGCAGAACAATACATTAAGGGACCCTGGGCAAATGGAAATGCTATCCTTTTTATTAAGCTCACCAGACACTACCTGAGCCGGTCACTCCCCCCCCCCCCCCCCCCCACCCCCCCACGTGACCTCCAAGGAGACATTCGGCTTCCTCCCCGTCACCACGTAGAAGTAGAGCAGGGTAGAAGGGACACGCAGCACAGCGTGACCGTCAGGGGGTGGGGGGTGTTGGCATATTTAAGATGGCCCCCGCAAACAAAATATTATATTTTTGTTGTCTGGTTTATGCTTGTTTAGCAAATGATAATAGTTCTAAAAAGAAAACATCCAGGTTTGACTCCATTCCATTCGATAGTCTACTCGTCTCAAATCTAGGCGCGACTCTCTCTGCTTCTCCCCGTCATTCAAACCCCCCTCCCTCCCGCCCAGTGCCGACGGGACCGTTATGGATGAGCTCGGAGGCAATTCAGGAATAGAGTGACGAAGAGGAGGGCGGAGGAGATCTCCCTCGCCGCCACAGCGGAGATTTACTTTACAGGCGTTGGGATGGAGGGAATCAGACTGTGTCGGTTTTAGTGATTGGCTGTTTTTTTTTTTTTACCTCTCTGTACCTCTCTGCCTCTATCTCTCTCTTCCCATCTCTGTTATTTCTCTTTACCTCTCTTTACCCCCCCTTGCTTTAACCCCCCCCTCTCTGTTTACCCCCCCTCTCTCTCTTTCTCTCTATCTCGCTCTTTCTCTCTCTCTCTCTCTCTCTCTCTCTCTCTCTCTCTCTCTCTCTCTGTGTTTAGTTCTTGTGTCTCTCTCCCTCTCTCCTTGTAGTGTTGTAGTGAGACATGCTCTGGACGTGGATATGGTTCTCAGGGATTAATGAAGGGGTCGTCCGAGCTGATAGCACCACCGTAGCCTTCTGCTAACCTGGATTGTTAGGCCTATCTCTGACACTGTGTGTGTGTGTGTGTGTGTGTGTGTGTGCGTGCCTGCGTGTGCGTGCGTGTGTGTGTGTGTGTGTGTGTGTGTGCGTGCGTGCGTGTGTGTATGTGTGAGAGGAAAATGTAGTGTTTTATCTGGTTGACAGAGTGCAGAAAACAATGCTACTATTACTTAACCTTTACACATTACAGTCCTACATTGTTATATATTAAAATATATATATTAAAAGATATATATATTAAAAGATATTAAATCCAACATGAAGCTGAATATAGCATATTTAAATGTCAATAAAAGTTACCATCTGTACTCATGGTGATATGATTTGTATCCGAAGCACAATACATTGGTAACATCCTGTTAATGAAAAAAAAAAAAAAAAAAGTGAGACAGATGAATATTTAGATTGCAGCATCGCCTTAACAAGCATCCATCCATCCATCCATCCATCCATCCATCCATTAGCTATACCGCCTATCCTTTGCAGAGTCGTGGGGGGGCTGGAGCCTATTCCAGCTGACATAGGGCGAGATGCGGGGTACACCCTGGACAGGTCGCCAGTCAATCACAGGGCTGACACATAGGGACAGACAACAACTCACACTCACACTCACACCTACGGGCAGTTTAGAGTCACCAATTAACCTGCATGTTTTTGGACAACAAAACAAGCATTTTATTTATTAATTATTGTATACATTTTATTAATAATACAATTTTCACTATAACTACATTTCACTTTATTTATTTCTGTGGCACAGGAAGTCAGCCGCAGACAGGCTCTGGAACAAGAAGTAGTCATTAGTCTGACTCCAGGAAGTGCTTATTTGGACAGCGTGATGTGACGGGATGGGGCTGGGTGGGGTTTGTAGTTCAAACTTGGTTGGGGACACCAGCCAAACCTATTCTATTGAGTTGTGGGTCTTTTCCTTTACACATCTTTTAAATAACGACGTGGCGGAACGCTTAACCCTTACAATATGAATAGACCATCCTAATCTCCTTACGTGGCCTTGTTCTTTTCTTCTTCTTTACCTCTTAGAAGCATGACGGAAAGGGCAGGCAGGTTTAATTAAGAGTATAGCTCTCAGTGTTACAGACTGGAGGAATGATGCAGGCAAATACTGTGTACAAACAAACTTAACAGTCCCTCACATACGCAAAGAAACCGCTACTCACTCACTCACTCACTCACTCACTCACTCACTTACCCTTTCTGTTGCTTGCTCGCGCCCTCTGAAACTATTTCAGTTAGTATGTCCAACTGTCTTAAATAAAGAAGAGCTTATAAAGAGCTTAAACTCACTGTTTGCTAAGCTTATTGTTGGATCAGAGAATGAGAGCATAAGTAACCATGAGGTGATGTGACAGATGAATTAACAACCTCACCCCTTTATGTAGAAAAGGATCCCACAAGCACACCAACAGAGCTGTGCTTTGACAGTTGGCCTCGAAAAAAGAAAACTTTTCAAACTTATACTCATACACAAACACCAAATGAAACAAACGCAAGCACACACAAGCATCATAATCACACAGCCACAAAAAATAATAATAATAATAAATAAATAAATAAATAAATATTAAGTTGATTTGATGTAAATAGCTTGGAATCACTGTGACGTTTGTCCCATCACCATAACTAATTGCTGACTCCGTCTTGGCGTCCCGGGGATTGATGGTAGTCGGGCGCGGGGGGGAATGGGGCTGATGGCGGCTTGACAGTGATGGCCGACGCCATGACAACGAGATGCCACAGAGGACCTCAGTGGAAGTACGGAGGTCATCTTCAAAGCTCGGGAGAGAGATGGATTTGTGGACGCCGTATTAACCACTTGTCTCATTAACGGACATGCTTGGTCGGGACGGTTTAGAGAGACGTATTTCAAAACGATATTTGTATAAATATATATGGAAAGCTATTTTATAAGGGGGAAAAAATGCTACTTGATGTTTTTTTTTTCTTTCTTATCAATATCTCAAGTTGGAGTTTGTCATATGCACACACGCAGTAATGATATTTATTGTGTTTTAAAATCCAACATAAGGAGTTTAAATGTAACTACACCCGTCAAGTTAAGAACCAAAGCCTTTTTACTTGATGGAAAATGGGTATTATCGGAAAGTCAACAAGATGATATATACAATTTTCAAGTAGTAAAATATTTATATTATCTAACATTAACATGATGCTATTCTAAATCTTATACAGTTGTATAATATCCAAAACATATCAAACTCTTTACTTGGTTTATTTAA
>JAVQIZ010190341.1:0-16797 GCA_036023535.2 Galaxias brevipinnis | reverse complement strand
GGATTTTTCTTTTTAGTTTCTCTCTCTCACAGTGGACATGCACCTACGATGAACATTTCAGACCCCTCCATGATTTCTAAGTGGGAGAAATAGCAAAATAGCAGGGTGTTCAAATACTTATTTTCTTCACTGTACATGCATGCACTGCACTCCGCTGAGAGCTTTGAATCAACAGTACCTTTATCAAGCCCTCCTCCTTCCTCCTCCCTCACTCCCGCCCCCCCGCCCTCCCTTCCCCCCTCCTTCATCCCTCCTTCCCCCCTGCTCCCTGGGGCCTCCCTCTGGGTGCAGATAAAAGAGCGCGGTGGATCTGAAGCAGTCAGTACTCGGCTCCACTCACTGCCTGACTCCAGCTCACATCTCAACCTCCACATCAGCCCGTGTAGACGCAGTCTAGCAGCCCACTATTAGCCCCGTCTCCTCTGCTAACAGCATTTGAGCTCTCTTCGTCTGTCAACTTCTCTTTGTATCCCATGCCTTCATGGCCAGCCCCCCCGCTCTCTCTCTCTCCTCCCCGGTTTATCTCTCTCCCCGGCTAAAGGAGAGTGGAGAGAGAGAGAGCGGAGCTGAGTGGGGGGCTAATCAACGCGCCGGGCGTTTCTACTGAGTCAGAGATGAGAGCGGTACACATCAGACACCCTTTCAGCCTTGCACATCTGACCACTAACCTAACCTACCACTGTGTGTCCACACACCCCAACCCCCCCCCCCCCCCCAGTAGTCCACACACACACACACAACATCCACGCAACCTCTCCAACCAAATAAACAGACGAAATGAAAAGAACTCAAGAGCCAAGGCTCTAATGATTCCATGCATCATCAGCAGCAGTGTAGCAGGCTGGCGTCCAACAGGGACTCGGGCTGGGGGGTTTTCTGTGTTTGTTTCTTAATGGGCCAAGTATTGGCTTACGCCGACAGGCCGACCTTGTGGGAGCCAGCCTGGGCTTTGGACAAATTAGCCTGGCTGCTATCGGGATTGTGGGATAGATCTGTTTTCCTAGCACTTTGTGTGTTTGTGTGTTCCGGGTCACGCCGCACCTTGTTCACAGAGTCCCTGATGGGTGGGGAGCTTTCTTCATGTGATAGATGATATTGTTTGTTTACATGTGTGTGTGTGTGTGTGTGTGTGTGTGTGTATGTCTGTTGGGGGGGCTCAAAATCCTGAGCGAGGCTTAGAGATCCATGTAGAAAGAAGGGAAACACGCACACACACACACACACACACACACACACACACACACACACACAAACAGAAGCCCGACACATGACCAGAAACAGAACACTGATATCAGAAGACTGAGGGAGGAGAGTGTCTCGGGGGCCATGTTGTTAGCAGAATAACTGATCTCTGTGGAGAGGAAGCTAACAAGTCCTCCCTCCCTCCCTCCTAGTCCGCTACCCGCCCCAAATCTCTGTGTGTGTGTGTGCGTACTCGGAACGCTGCCCAACGGGCCTGGCTCTCAGGACCACAAACACAGGTGAGCCATGGCAGCAACAGGTGCCACATCTCATGAGTCACCAGAACAAAACATGATTGGTTGGTTTTGTTACGTCCTGATACCAAATCAAAGACGTACCATCAAAGAGCATCAAGCAATTAGTCCACTACAAAGAGCATTGGAAAAACACTGCACTCCAGACAAAGCATTCGCTCATTAGGACTTCCTCAAAGGTTATCCAGCATACACACAGGAAAGGCCAAAAAGTTCCCAAAGGTTTGTTTTGGCTAAGTGTACTCCAGTATTAAGCTACGGCTTAGTTTCTCAGTCTCATTATTTAAATCCCTGCTATCTCCCATAGAAGGCTGGGTATAAATTTAAATGAAAGCTAAACTGTCGAGTAACGTGAGTGACTTGTGTTTTGGGCACCTTATTGCACTGTTTAAGCATCACATAATTTCACATCAAGCACCAACAATTTTACCACACAGTACCGGCACTGGGAATACCAGCGAGAAGGGACTATATCTAAATGTCAAACGTTGAACAACCTTACCAGGCATACACACATACAGACGTGTACACACAGACACACACTTTACTTTCCGATTGCACTAACACTATTAAGAATACATTCCACTATTAAGAATACATTAAAATCAGGAAGAGAGAAGAGAAAGTTGTTTTTGTCTCTGGCCCTTCTGTAGCCATATGAACCTCTGGTGAAAGAACGAGAAAAGAGGAATGATGGTTACTTATTGTTTTGTTCCCATGCTTTTAGTCACCGGAGAGAGAGAGAGAGAGAGAGAGAGGAGGGAGAGAGAGAGAGAGAGAGAGAGAGAGAGAAAAGGGAGATGGGTTCTTTGTACCACTTCCAGGTTCTTTGACATCTTTTAGAGAAAAGTAGTTTAAGTCGCTAATGGAAGTCTTTCTCCCATGGTTGGTCCCTTCCTGCTGAAACTCAAGAGGGTTAGGTCTATTGTGGGCGACAACAACGGAGGCGCTTGACTGCCTCCGTTAGCTCTGAGGCCACTCTAGTGGAAGACTCCACAAAGTCACACATCATTTATAGCCGGTTCTTTCTCTGTCAAGTCAGATTCATGTTGAGGACAACAAACAACTTCCAAAAGAGAAAAACGTAGAGCAAACACATCCTAATGATTACAGTAGCTAGCTAGGAAATGTGACACACTAGTGGCTTTGCCGTATATAGACGTGAGAGAAAATGTTTTAACGTGTAAGGTTTTGTAATGTTTTACTAGGTATTACTAAGTAACATTACTAATACCAATGGAATAACTTTTGATGTTACTTTGAAGGGGCGGGACAGGGCAGTTATGTACTATAGGTCAGAAACAGTATCAGCCACAATTATCTGCAAGCTCTCTCACAACAAACAGCATAAAACACAGGCGCATAAATAACAACAGACACAAAATAAATGGTCAGTACACACACACACACACACACACACACACACACACACACACACGCAGGCATGCACAAATAAACACACTCAAACAAACAATGAAGAAGCAAGAAGAAGTGTGTGAAGAGCAGAGCTCTAAAGGTCTTTCTTTGTATGAAAGTGAGGTATCACATCGTCGGCCCGCTTAGACAGCCAGTTTATCTCTTGTAAGCTAACCAGAGAAAGGGAGAAAAAGAGGAGAAAGACAAGGAGGAGGAGGGGGGTCAAGGCCAGGGCCGCTCTCCCCTGTCCTCGCTCTTGGAGGAGCGCCCGCGCTGTACACAACCAGTGTGTCTAATCATCCAGTGGTCACGCACAACCCACAGTAGCATCACTTCAAACGCCCAGCTGAAAACAGCCTCGGGCCCTCTTTTTAAAGTTTGGGCTTTGCTCCCCAGAGCAATCTGTACCAGCACAACTCCAAACAATAGTAGAAGGCTAAAGACATAGTGGTGGGTTCACGCATTTCATTCCACTTCCAACTGACTTGCTACTGGCTATTCCCGCCATGTACAATAAACCAAGACATATGGACTAGTAATTATGCCACAAGCCCTCTCATCTGCATTGCATTACATAACAACAGAAGCAGCTGTTACGCAAGCGTTGGAGAACGGGACCAGTCAGCATTAAACTCTAAGACAGATTGAAGGTCAGCCTCTCTCATAAATAGGGCCTATCTCTTTGGATTGTGGAATGAGCTACGGAGGGGGTCATTACTCAACAAGAATTCCTGGAAAACAGATTAGAAGGCCCAACTAGTGGTTTGTGAGCTGGCCCTGTGTGTCGCAGACAGTTGGACACTTCGCTTTTTGTGTTGGCACCTGTTCGTGTGTGCATGCATATTGGGAGTCCTTTTGCCCATAAAACGTGTGCGTGCACATGCGATGGAGTGCTTCAGGCTAATCAGTGCCAGGAGGCATGGCATGAAGTGCTTTGAGAGCCTTGTCTGTCTAAAGCTGACAGAGAGAGAGAGAGAGAGAGAGAGAGAGAGAGAGAGAGGAGGGGGGGGTTAACTAACAAACACACCCTTGCATGCTAACATGCATGGGTGAAGTAGCTTCTGGCCTGTGACGATGGCCTTTTCTTCCTCTACGAGAGTCCCTCCTTCTTGACCTCAGAGTATGGTAGCCCAGATCAAACCCTCTTGCTTGGACCAGATGTTCAACACACACTACCGAGGGACATGGACAGGCACAAGTCTTTATGACAGATGCTGAAGTGATTACCAGGACACAGAGGAGAGGAACCTGGGACACACCTGCTTTTTTCACTTCGACTTGTTTAAAAACCACAGGTGTACTTTCATGAGCTAATCTACATTTTGTTCCATTTCAAAGAAGCGCAAACGATGAAGGATAAAAGTCAAACAAAGGTTCTCACTCCGGCAGAAGAAAGACGCATTTGAATTAACACCTGGGACCAAGCAGCAGCTGACGATTACCCCGTCTCACCTGAAGAACTACCCACTTGTATCTGCCACTCGTCACACACAGCATATCTATCAATGACTCCTTGGTGTGTCAGCCTGGCAGACGGCCAATCACAACCACCGCAAGAACCAGACCTAGCAAATCAGAAGTGGACTTACATGTGTGGCATTATTGATGGGCGGTTTGTACTCAAATGTTTGCGCTTGTAGCTAAGGTGCCACTTAAGACAGCCTGCTGCCATAGGGAAGATTATATAAAGCTGAAAACCGGCTACACCGGCAAACATAGAGATAGAACACCAGTGTTCCATCTCTATGCCGACAAACCTCTACAGCGAGGGACTGACATCACGTCTGTCTCCATGGTGATGGAGCCAACGTAGGCTGTGTCTGGGAGAGGGGCAGACCAGGCCAGAAAGAGAGAGAGAGATTGAGAGAGAGAGAACTGTTGGCACTGGTCGGAAATCCGCTAGGAGAGGCATGCGGCAGCCTCAGTGTCAGGAAGCAACCAACTCGGAATACTAACTACGGCTAGCTCGACGGGGACGGACACACACAGACTGTCATCCACAGATGAACACACACTGCACATAGCTGAATATGAAATTCACACACATGCATGCACATCAAGCAGGAAAGACACACACACACACACACACAGGATTAAATTAGACCTGCTCAATAATTAGCATTGGCATGAAGTCCAAATTCAGACAGAGGAAAGGACCTCTGGAACAAAGATCCAACCTAAATCCACAAGCTAGAATTACCACACAAAAAAGAGGCCGAAGGAGACAATTATTCACGTGACTCTAGGTTGAGACATTAAGCTGCCTTTTGTGAAGTTCTCAGCCAAATGTGACATTTTTGTATTTCTCAGCAGCTCTGACCTATTTGCCAGAAAAAAAAGGCATCCATCTAAATATAGCAGCACATACATCGAAAAAGAGAAAGAGGAGAGGAAGAGAATCGTTTAAATCTTTTCAGATCTGGCTCTGTTCAAATTAGATATACTTCTACCATGCCAGTAAAAGGTGGAAGAGAAGGACAGAGATAAATACATAAATACATACATACATAAATAAATAAATAAATAAATAAATAAATAGATAAATAGATAAATGGATAAATAGATAGATAAATAGATAGATAGATAGATAAACTGAATAAAGAAAGAAAGGCAAGGAAACGAGTGGATGAAGGCAACCAAAGTGAGAGAGAAAACACAGATACAGCTGAAAGCTAATCGAATCGACACTTTGCAAGGCTGGCGTCACATGTAATTCAGTCAGGTACCATCACAGACCCACGATAAAAGAAAATCTCTTTTCTTCCTTTTGATTACACTGGATTTACAATACTGCTCTATTAGAGATTTTACAACCTACATTTTCCAGCGTTTTTTTGTGCGCCCCAGATAACAAAGGAACCGGTAATAGCTTTTGAACAACTCAAAACTATAGCAGCTTATACCTGAAGGAACAGAGTTGATGAGATTCGATCAAGGTTAGCTCAAAAGGAACTTGGAGTGATACACACTACCGCTTTAAAGGGTTATTCTATGCTGCCCTATTCCAAAGGAATACATAATATTCATTTTCATTTTTCCTTCAGTACTGCCAGCCTAAGGTATTCATTTCCATGCAAGACTCTAATTTTCTCTCTTTCACAGCTGCTGGGTCACAGGACTAGAAAAAAACTGTGTTTGCCTAAGAGAAGGCAGGTTGGGTTTAAACTGGGTGCAGGAATCAATGTGTGCATATTGGCACTGTGGTGTACTGTAAACATGTGTGTCAGATAGTAACGGTGTTCTTGGTATAGCTCACAAATCCAGTCCCAGTCCTCTAATTGACTATCCGCAGACATTTCCTCTGCTCTGGGAAACATGGAGATTACAGAGCCGTGTGCATAAAACAATCCAGGACCCAAATGAGTCATAGTCAGACCACGATATGTTAGAATTTAACATTTTCCCCAGAAAAGAATACACACACATACAAACACGCAAACACACGCATGCACACGCACGCACACGTACACGTACAAGTACACACACACAGCTGCTGTCTGCCGTCAAAGTGGATAGTGGATGGTGTTTTGTGAAGAGCCACCTTCTTTTCACCATATTTTTCTCAAAAACCAAGTGGCACATAAACACACTCACACGCACACACACACGGTTTCGGTAACATTGAGTTTTGTTCCCCTGACCTATCTGGCACACTGTCAGAAGCATCCAGGCCCAACAGGCATCAATAATGAATGCACACTGAAGAAAACATTTCTCAGCTTTGAACAGAAGTCACAGAGACACATGGCTAGTTTGAGCACCACACGTTAGTCCTACCGCCATTTCTCTGTTTCTTTGTTTAACTGTTTTGGTGTCAATAATTAACTAAATTAAAATGAGCATGTGTGCCCTGCTGTAATGCTTTGTGTACTTGTTTCTAGTGTGTGTGTGTGTATGTTTAAGTGTGTGTACGCATCAGCCTGAACAGAGCGCCATCCCACACACACTTTCCTCTATTAAGAATCTATTTCTCAGCAGTTTCCTCTGCGTCATTACACAGAGGGAAACATGGATGGTTACATAATTGCAAGTCTCACTGTACCAGTTTGAGAACGAAAAAAAAGGTATTTACATATGGAAGTATCAATTCAGGGAGCCGCCAGCTATAATTTCATTAATCAGCATAATTGGTCTGTAATTGGCTCTCATCAACTCCCTGCAGATGCCACCACTCACTCAAACCTCAACTCGTTTCCAGCACCACTCCAATAAACACTTGCTCTGTCCCCAAAACATCAAGAACTGTTGTGGCTCACACATTTTCCCGGGTGTTTGTCTGAGGCAACACACACACACACACACTCACACACACACAGCACTGACTAGAGGTTGATGAATACACATTATGTGAATAAACCATAGGGAAATAAACCACCAGTACCCTGCAAACAGTGCAAAGACATACAAAGACAACAATAAACGTAAATTAGCCTGCACAATGTCAAGAGGGAAATGTACTTCTGCCTCTTGAAGTTCCGACCTCTCGCTGTGGCTGTGAGCGTGTGAGCGAGTGTCAGTGTGTGTGTGTGTGTGTGTGTGTCAGGGAGAGAAGCAGCAGACGGTGACAAGAGCTGACATGTGCTCCTCATGTCGCTGACAGCCATGTTGTGACATCTCCGGGGAGCCCGCCTGGCTTCTCCCCGCCAACTTGAACAACTAGCCACCTCTCCTCCTCCATCCCCACAGCCAGACCAGAGTGGCCCTCTCAGCCACTTAGCACTGCCGCCTGGCTGGACATCTGATCCCATGCAGACCACAGCGGGCACTCACAAACTGCCTCAGTTATTCTAGCTTCTCGCAATAGATCGAGAATCTCCCCCTTCTCCTCCTTCTCCACCGACTCCTTCGTCAAATAGAGGGATGGGGACCCAAGAGAGTTGAGGTTCAAAGACCTGCATTGTGTTAGTTGAATTATCCCTGTCAAGCACAGTAAATTGAGTCGTTTCATTTTGGTGTGTCAGCCAAAGGGGGTGTGAATTGAAAAAACAAGAGCTTAGTGCATTGGGGCACATTCCAGAACAAAGCACTTAGACAGGTAAGAGAGGCCAGCGAGTAATTGTCTTTACTTTTTCTCAAAGTAAACCAACACCAGACTGAGAAGCTGAGTATTTCTGAGAAGGAGAGGGTTTTCTTTGATTTCGAGTTTTTATTTTTTGCTTAGCCAAAATCTACCACTGCAAAATCCGACTAGCGCAGGCATGCATTTCACAAAAATGTGATGATTAACTGAATAAAAGAACGCCCAAGTATTTGAGCGTATAAACTTTAAAAAAAACTTTCTGTAAAGAGACAGAAATATAGCAAATAGTGAATCAGTTACTGAAACACAAGCATAAGGAGACGTTGTTGACTTAGAGATACTTCATGGCTGACAGGCTGGGTCTGCGCTGACAGAACCCACGGCTGAACTCCAAGAGAGGCTTAGCGAGTCTCAGTGGAACACGGTGCTGCTCAACAGGTTTAATTCTTCTAAAAAGGATGGAGCAAATAAAGTTAAACAAACATGAAGCCGGGTCCAATCCCCAGCCAGAGTCTGGCTACGTGCTCATGCTTTTGCTAGGCCATTATATGATTGATTTCCTTCCCAGGAACAAGTTGTTTGAGCCATTTTGAATAAATGCATGGCTAAATGGCATAACATCATTATGTATAAACCCAATGAAGCAGGTGTCAAGCTCCAGTGTAATGAGAGTTTGATGTGTGTCAACAGTGTCGCCTATCTCCTCCTCTGCTTTGAGTGGATTCAGAGTTACAGTCGTAGACAGCCGCTCAGCCCAGCATTCAATTTCCCATTGCACTGATGTGGTCCAGATTGAATATTTCATTAGGGACTAGGTAAACAAACCGTGGGCTCCGGTATGTCTGGCAGGCTAGCGCCCTGTAGCTGGCCTGTTATTACCCAGCCACCACACAGATTGACCCTCTTGATTGTGGCCCCTGGAATAGATTATTGCCTCAACATTACAGAGGAATGATGGGCAAATCAGTTGAAGCTGTGGGGTCTCCGACAACGTGCTCCCTCATCTCCGCTCCATCAGTCTGTCTGTTTGCCTGCCTGCCTGCCTGCCTGCCTGCCTGTCTGTCTGTCTGTCTGTCTGTCTGTCTGCCTGTCTGTCTGTCTGTCTCTGTCACATTATATTACATTACAATAATTTAGCAGACGCATTTAGTGCTTTCAACAAGAGAAGGTAAAAACCCACAAGTCAGGTAAATAAGATAAGTGCATTCCTGACCTAATCACCTAGATAAGAGCTAAGGAAGTGCTATATTAAACACCAAGCTACAAACAAAACCATCGACCAAACCTAATATAAACAATTTCATAGTAGAAATATTTACTTAGTATATCAAATATAAGTGCAAGGCAGATGCGACATGTCACATTTAAGAACCGAAATGGAGCTGAAACAAGTGAGTCTTTAAGTTTCAACGGAAAGAGTACAAAAACATTGCGGTTCTCATGTTCGTGGGGAGGTCATTCCACCACTGAGGGACAAGGACAGTGGGACAGGGACAGTGAAAAGTCATGACGGTGGTGCCAGGCTGCTCTTTCCACAGAGTGACCAGGCAACAAGGCGACATCCAGTGGTCAGGACGGGGTGTAGGGTCTGAGCATTGACTGTAAGTAGGAGGGTGCAGTTCCGGTCATCGCCAAATAAGCTAGGACAAGTGACTTGAATTTGATACGTGCTGCCAGTGCCGTGCATGGAGCAGAGGAGTGGTGTGAGTGAACTTAGGGAGTCAGCCAGCCAGCCAGCCAGCCAGGCAGCCAGCCAGTGCCTGAGGTCTTCCCCTCCGCTGGAGTCTCTCCTTGTTTGGGCCAAGTAGAGTGGATGCAGAGAAGGCAAATGGAACACCACTTCTCTGTCCTCACAGCAGATTCTATGGGAGGAGGTGTTCTGTTCATGCTGCATTGATCGACTAAAAGGTTGTTACTTTGTTATTCTATTTCTATAGAAGGCCAACACTTTCTGTTGCTGCAATGGATTATATTATATGTTTTTAGCACATGGCTGGTTGTTGAGAAACGTTTCTGTTCTGTTGGGCCTGGTCTCCTGCTCCGGTCTCTTCCCCTGGGTGTGGCCACAGAGGGGAGGATCTCTCTAATTACACCGCAGTGACAGCCATGGGAGAGGGCTGCTTTAGAAAGATGGACTTCCTAAATCCAAATGTTTTAAACACACCGATCATGTACAATAGAAGAAGGAGTGTGGCCTGACAAGTGTCGGAGAGGATTCATGCTTAGAGATGAACAGCCACAGGGAAGGAACAGGAGACCAGGCCAAAAGACAATGCAAACACACAAACACACCGAAACAAACACACACCTACACACACACACACAAGCCCAGACGTACAAGTAGGAGAAAATGGAAAGTATGGACACAGATGTTTGGGTGTTGCAATTTATTGTGTGTGGCAGTGGATGCGGTCTCTGTGAATAATGAATGTCCCGCATTTTTTCTTGCGAGTGGCTTTGCTTGCGAGTGGCTTCGCTGACTTCTCCTCGGGAGGGAAAGAGGTTTTGGGCCACAGCGCAGTGCTGAAACAGCCCTCTTTGCCAAAGGAGGGCTGGACCATAAATATTAATGATGGTGGGGTCCCAGGTCTGCCAGCCCAGTGTCCCAGCGCTCTTCTGTGGCTCTGACCTACATCACCCTCCCTGGCCTCTTCCTACTGGGACCCGGCACTGCCTGCCACACTCTCAGGGGCAGCGAGGAAGTTAAGCAGGGTGTGTGTACACACATACACACACACACACACACACACACACACACACACACACACACACACACACACACACACACAAAGGGGAACACCGTATATGTACAGTACTAACAAGGAAAACAGTGCACAGTCATAGATGAACATTTAAAAGCTTTACATCATCAAATAATCTATTTGTTTTACTACAGTTTTATTTGTGGGGTATTTATTGGCAAATAAAATAAAACAAAAAGCAAGATGGCAGTGGTTGGACTATTTTACCTTATATGCAATAGTGGCTCACGCTACCATAATCTAATTTGAGGCTTTGATTTAAGCACATCCATCAATTTGTTCAGCAATTTGTATGTGCTTTAGCGCTTTATGGGAGCATGGATCAAGTGTAGACCAAACAAGCATGCCTATAAGCAACGATAAATTAAATGAAGATGCTCCCTGTCCAGTTAAACTCTCCACTACCAACAACAACACACGCTGGGAAGCTCTCTGCGGGGGTCCTCTCCTCTGTTGACTAAACTGAATGCTGTGGATTTTCCCTTTCCCAAAGTGGGGTACTTGGGCACACTTCACCAAGACGCATGGTGCTTTGCTGGAGCACACACTCGATCCCAATCTACGATGCTCGAAGGAAGAGAAACTCCTTCTTCGAACGTTACAGTGAGATAAGAGGGTTCAAGGTATGGAATTCCATTGACCCCTCCGAGTGATAAGACTAGCTGGCTGTTAGCCGCAATTTGTTGCACTTGCTCAGAGTCCCACTGCCAAAATGGATGCCAGGCACTTAGAGCCTCACAGGTAGAGCTTTATTTTTTTCTCAGGGATTAACAGGTGATTAAAGAGAGATACTCTCAGCCTCACATAATGAAAGGGCTCAGTCGACTGGATTACAGGTAAGGGAACAGGGAGGTCCACAGCATCACTGGCTGACTAGACCCTGACCATCAGGGCTGGCCCACAGCCGAGCAGAACCCGTCTTCTCCAGTTAGTCTTTTCCTCCAGTGTGTACGTGGTCCTGGTTTTCACCATGCCCCCTCCAGGTGAGAAAGCCAAGGGGTGTAGAGTGGAATGGATCCTATTCTGTGCCTTCAAAGGTGGTGGTCGTGTGAAGGAACGGCGTCCTGCTGTGGGCCACAGACCATTAGTCTCCAGGCAGGCAGGCTGGAAGGGGAGACTTTCTTCTGGACGTAGTGCCCAGGTGCCATGCTTCCTGTTAGCGGGCTCCCATTAAACATGTGACTCTACAGTAGTTGAAGGCAGAGAAGGGTGTAAGTCCTCTGAGTAGGGTAGGATCAACGTTTCACATGATTCAATCCCCCAATACCACTCCACTGGGGGGGTCTTAGGCAGAGAAAGGGAGAGAGAGAGAGAGAGAGAGAGAGATAGAGAGAGAGAGAAACAGAGAGATCATTGTGTCAAGATGACGATGGGTTCATTACGTGAGATCATGATGTGTATTAACATGCCTCGGGGAGGATGCCAAGAGTTTTACTGTACACACACACACACACACACACACACACACACACACACACCCACACACACACACACCCATGCACAAACTATATCGCTTTCTCATACACACACACACACACACACAAACTCTCTCACTCTGACACACACACACACACACACACACACGTGCACACACACACAAACAAAGAACATTAGGAGGTTAGAGCTGCATCCAGGCCACATCTGCAGGGGAGCAGTGAGCTCTACCTCCTACTCGCTCCACAGCCAGCTCACATCTGTGTCCAACCCTGCCCCTCGGAGATAAGATGGGAAGCAGAATCCAGAGTGACCCCTGACAGTCCTCTCTATTACGCTACACTTTCCTTTAAGTCATTTGTGTGCCCATCGAGAGAGAGGTGGTGGGTGGGGGGTGGGGGATGAATGAAAGAGCGGAAGCGGGGGGTTTCTATGAGCCATCAAGCCTTTGACGCAGGCAGGGAGTGGAGACAACCGTTGCCATAGAAACCATAACCTAGCCCTGGCGACTCTCCGAGAGTGGAACATTAATGGACTAGTTGAAGTGAATGTGTGAGGTAAAAAAATAACACGCACAGGAGTAGAGTTAGGGATAACTGATCAAGTGAGTCGGAAAAAAACATTCAGAGAAAAAAAGCAAGGCCATAGGCTATAACAGTTCACTGAATTATCTCAAATCAGTTTTGCAAAAAATGAGTCGTGGCGTCTGTGTGTGTTTCTTTTTATTTTTTTATCCAGGACACCAGGGCAGAAGAAGAAGAACCGACGTGACATGCCCCCAGTTCCACGCTGACACTTCTATCTCCCATTCATCTCCATACACACACAGCCCCAGCTCAGAGCTCCACAACCAGGCCTTTGTTCCAGCTCCGCCGTGAGGTTCACCGTGCCACTGCCGCGTTTATGAGGCGTCTCGCAGAGCCCCCGTGAATAATGCATGAAGGACGACTCGACAGAAATGAGTATTGCTATTATTATTATTATCATTATTACGGCCATCAATCAAGCGGGGTTCCAATAAACAGACGATGGCAAGGGAGCGAGATGGGGACGCTTGTCACCCACTTAATAAGCACATCCTCATCTGATCCTGCTGCTCACACAGACAGGGCGGGGGACAGCAGGAAATGGTGGGAGTGCATTGTGTCTGTGTGTCTGAAAGACGGACAGAGAGAGATTGAGAGAGATCAGGGGAGAAATGAGAGATGGTGCCATCTTTAGCATCACTTCAACACCACCATGCTTTCTAACTTACTTTAGCTCGTTCTGTCAGGCTGGGACACTGGATCAGCTGGCACGCAACCATTAGCACAATCAATGCCCTCTGGATATATCCACCTACTCGATTACCTTTATACCCTATACCACATTTATAACATGGCACATTCCAGACACACACACACACACACGTACACACACACGCACACACACACACACACACACACACAGGGGATATCCAATCACACCCACCATAAACTTTGACTTGCCATTAACAGATGTTCACTGAGTGTTTCCCCACAGTAGTATCCCATCCCCCATTAAGAACCCAACGACTGAGCCTTAGCAGCACGCTAGCTAGCTAGCACTCCCAATCGAGAACTAAAGGAGCCTCATCGAGAAGATCCCAATGCCAACTGGCCATTAAAATAGGTTTACATGCACCACAAGCAAGCAACTGCTGGCGTTGAGCATTGGTCAGTGAGAGAGAGACGGAGCAAAGAGGAAGAGAGAGTCCCACAAACAATCCCTGCACTCCAGTGAACGTCCGGTCAATTATTCAGAGACACCTACAGAACGGCACTCGGAAGACCGTTCCTAACAGAGAGAGCTTTCCTGTGTCCACTCACAGCACACACATGCAGCTTGTCAGCCCAACCTAGCCAAGTATAGAAATAAGTGAGAGTTAAAGAGAAGTGAAAAAAGTGTGTGTGTGTGTGTGTGTGTGTGTGTGTGTGTGTGTGTGTGATCATGCTTCTTTATCTGAGGCCCAAAGTTTAACGAGGTGGTTAGCCGCTGAAAGGACACCGCTGAGCCTCATTGGGTGGCCTAGCTTACATACGCTTAACTCCCCTCGTTCCCCTATCAAATCTGGGAGGATTTACCCGCCGACAGGCCTGATTTCAGACGGGCCCCGGCCATTATCACCACGACCTTGGACGGAGACCAGGCAATTTGTCTAAAAGCCTGGCAGAGGCCGCGCTGCCCTCCTCCGTGATCACCGTCTCAGGGCGATGCAGTGGAGCCTGACTGACTGACTGGCTGAGGACAAGGCCTGTCGGTGTGAGTGGCAGCCTCTCCGTCGGCCTTGGCGCATGTGAAGCTGTGTTATGTCCTTTACCCAGCATCACCTTCCCTCTTAGTCAGGGCTGGGCCATAATATACTGTTTGAAAATGATTGTTTCCGCAATGTCGTCACCTCTTTTTTTTCTATTGAACTCCCCTTTCTATTACTCATCAGGGTTCCAATTTCACAAGATAAATAAAGATGTCTTGTTATTTATAGTATCTTATATAATATCTCTATGAAAGGCTAGTCTACACTGCTCAGGTTTATCGGGTTACTAGCTAAGAACCATCACATATTTACACGTTCGCACTCAGTAACCTGCTCAGTCTGGAAACAGCCAGTTATAAATGTTCAGCCCAAATAAAGATTCTGTGATTTGACACCTGCAAACAGGGCCTTCCTTCAACCTCCCTGAGTCACTGTTGCCACGTCTCGACAGGTATATCACGTCTTTCTTTCATAATTTCATGTTGACACCTCTTTTTTCTCTCTTTCTCTTTTCTTTGAGGTAGTAAGTGCCTCGGCCAATTGCTTGTCCTCTCTTGCCGTTTCCGTGCCATTTGTTCTTTTCCCACGTGAGTCCATCATCTCTCCCCTCCTCCGTCCCTCTATAATTCTAGCTGTCCGCAGGTTTTCCAGGCCAAACTAAAAGCCCAGCTCCTGTACAGCTCTCAGCCATAATGACTCACCCACTTCCTCAGAACAGAGCAGAGCAGACTGAGCCGCTACAGGGCTGAGGCCCATTGTTAAGGCTTCATTAAATGCAGCAGTTAGCCTACCCCCCTCCTCCCCCTGTTTATCCCCCACACTTCTCTCTCTCTCTCTCTCAATCAGCACCTCTCTCTATTGCGGTTTCCCTTTTTTTCCTCACGGTTAATCACTGTCTCTTAAGACTCCCTCCTTATCTTTCTCTCCGTCTCGGTGCCTCCAACTCAGTCTTTCTCTTCTCTGGCTCCGAGTTACCGTGAGGAGTTATTAGACAAAACAATGCCGTGGCGTCACTGACAAATAGATCTTTTAGTTCCTCTCATTCCGAGCGTTCACGGAGGTACACACAGAGAAACTGTTCTAATAAAACCTCATGTTGGGACCTGAAAGCACCTTCATTAGGTATTCAGGAGCACATTATCCAACAGACAGCTCGGCGTAATGCAATGGATATGGTGACGCAGTGTTACAAGACACACACACACACACACACACACACCCACCCACACACTTTAATATCACAGCTCACTGACTTGTGCAATGGCCATACATTTGGTAGACAGACATTTAGCGGCGACTTTCTAAGAATCGAACAAGGATTCAACACCACCTCCATCCCATGAGCCCTGTCACACAATGAGTCGGTGGAAAATCCACACGAAGCACTGTCCTCCACTCACATTAGACCTCTCTGTAATTACCACACAGAGTATTCTGTCGGTACGCTCTGTGGCTCTTCAGAGGCATCCACCTCACCACAGCCTGTCCTGGTGGGGCTAAAGAGCATCAAAGCTCACCAGACGACTGAGCTAAGTGCACGCCTGTCTAACTGCTGCAGACACGAGGACTGGAGCCCATCCGACCCCTGTTTGGAGATGAACTCTCCGTCTCCACCACACCTGGTGACCTACTGCAGCAAGTGATGAAAACCCTGCTGTAGGAGATTAGTTGAAACATATGAAACCGGGTGCCTGGCCAATTCATTTAAAAGCCAACGAAGCGTGTCTTTATAACAAGGCCAGTCTTCAGTGTATGTGCGATCGCCACAATTTCATTTCAACAGATGGACCAGCGCTGGAAAAACGAACGTAAGTGGCACAATTGGAAGAGCTGCTCCGTGTAGGGGACAGAACAGTTGACCCCTCCTGGGGAACAGACTTACAGGGGATGGTACGGAGGTAGAGGTTGTCCCGGATGATCTGCTGGAGCTCGTGGTCCACTGAGCCCTTCTGAAAGCGCAGGTTGAGGTAGCGGCGCAGGTCCTTGTCAATCACGCCCCCTGGAGGAGCAAACGGGAAAAATATCAAATTAGCCAAATAGGTTCTTCTTAGGCAAACCTCTCGATCAAATTGCATATTGCAAATGGACGGTTGAGAAAATCCAGCCCTGAAACGGCTAGGACAAACCTTGAAAAGATCATTCTCTGGACTCAAGGATTTTAAATGTGTGCCAGACATATTGTCTTCAATTAACCATGTAAACAAACATCAAAACTAATGGATGCATTCTAACCTCTATTGGTTCAACAGCTGTCAACACAGCCACGGATTGGTGGATGCGCTAATTGGTGCACACATCAAACACGTGTAGAGTAATCTCTCCACATAAATCACTACTGGAGGCCCCAGGGGGCACTTTCACTTCTCTCCTCTAAACCACCCCTCTCTGCTACCC
>JAVQIZ010190335.1:0-13808 GCA_036023535.2 Galaxias brevipinnis | reverse complement strand
CAGAGAGAGAGAGAGAAAGAGAGAGAGAGAGAGAGAGAGAGAGAAACAGAGACAGAGACAGAGAGAGAGGGAGAGGGAGAGGGAGAGGGAGAGGGAGAGGGAGAGAGAGAGAGAGAGAGGGCCAGTCGGACGGACAGCGTAGGAAGACAGACAGACAGACAGAGGAACAGAGAGATAGTGACACAGACGGTGAGGAAGACCAACAGAAAATCAGAAAAGATACCCTGGAAAAAGAGACATAAAGACTTGCTGGGAGACATACCGTACATAGAGACAGACAAAAGGCAGGCAGGCAGGCAGGCAGGTAGCTAGGAAAGGCAAAGAGCCAGAGAGCCAGACATAAACCCCATGGGACTGGAGGGCCATCTGACTCAATGATGTGGGGTCACATGGTGGGGGCTTCTTCCTGGCCAGCCATCTTCTCTTCATGTGAGGCTCGCACCCCCACTGCGGCCTACAGCCAGCATCCTGCCACAGACACAAAGGCAAAACACATACACACGGTCAGTCATCTGTTTAGACAACAGATGCTTTCAGACTGACCTGTGGGTTGTGTATACGAATGGGTTCGCTAGTAAGCAAGAGAGAGAGAGTGTGTGTGTGTGTGTGTGTGTGTAAGGGGAGGGGGGGTTACTGTTTTTATTCTCTAGCTGATTGTCTTTCAATGGCCGCTGCATGCAGGTTTGATAGGTTGGGAGCAGCACTGTACCATGTGTGACCTTTCTTTCCAACGCTCAGTTGTTTTACGATAACAACTGACTGAAACCAAAAGCAAAAAAACTGTTTGTTCTGTGACTCATTCACACTTTTACACAAGTACAGTAACTAAAACACATATTTCTAATCAAATTACAATGATAAGAAGATTTGGATAAGAATACTAAATATACACAGTATACCGTATTCGCAAGAAGGGGATATATGTTTCTCAAGACCACATTACAAAGTCCTAGAACAAAGAAATGAGCAGAGAGTGAGCGCTGCCTGCTCTCCATTTGGAATGGCTGTCCAGGATCGCAGACACTGCCTTGCAAGCTGCTTTTCCCCTCTCTATGAGAGACTGGCCATCTGCAGACCTCTTACCACTAACCTTTGCGCGCCTATATTGGTTTCCTATGCGTTTCAATAGTAACAGACGCACACTCAGCCTGTGCGTAGGTGACGGAACGCTTTTCTTAACACTTCTCTCAATGTTTTCATATTCTCCAAAATGTCTAATATTGGCGCGCTGCAATTGAAGCCTGGCTGAGGTGGCAGTTTTTAATAACCAGAGTCTTCCAAGCAAGAGCATGAAGGCTTGATGCCTTATTAGGGCCTTTTTCCAACCATGAGGTATGAATTGTTTTTTTTTAAATGGCAATTTGCGCTAAATGTCCAGCTATTGTAAATCCAACTTTTAGGCATCTAAGCAATGGAAATAATACAAATTACCATAATCAAAACCGTGAGATGATATCGTATTTGTGCGTGTACAAGTCGACCTTGTGTATAAGTTGACCACTGACTTTAATTATAAAAATTAAGGATAAATAGTTTTTTCCATATTTTTATGGTTTAGGCCTAGATGGGATCTCTCTAGACAAGCACAGATAGGACCACGGCAGTAACAACTAATTTAAGAACTTAGCATAGGCCTATAGGGATAAAAACTATTACCTTGCTAACCATCTTAATAATTAACCTGCTGATCCAGCTGACATATCATGTGACTAACAACATGGCGTTCACCATAGTGAATTCTTTGTAGCTTTATAAAGGGGGAAAATAGACCGATGTTTAATGTAAGATGAATATTAATGGTTAAATATGAATGCATAATGTGACTTTTTAAGATACAATTGAATATACGGCTAATAAGGCCCTTCTCTATGCAGAGCGCTCAAGCCGTTAAATCGACCAGGTTGCGATTGCGGACTTCAAAGAGTGCCTATTTTTGGCAACTTAGCTTACCATGGACAGACTTATCCCTAGAAAATGGGATGTATAGGTCTATCCCGAAGTACACGCCGACCTAAAAGCTTACATTTTAATGAAAATTTCTTGACTTATTCATGCGCAAATATGGTATATCTTTTTATGATATATATTTTTATGCTGTACAAAATCAAACAAATTGCTGGAAAATTGTATTGCAGTTACTTATTCTAACCTGCCTGACTGAAAGGCTTATCAGACTTGATGCTATTCTACAAACACTATTCACTTAGAACAGGTTCCCCATTTTACAAACACTATTCACTTAGAACAGGTTCCCCATTCTACAAACACTATTGACTTAGAACAGGTTCCCCATTCTACAAACACTATTCACTTAGAACAGGTTCCCCATTCTACAAACACTATTGACTTAGAACAGGTTCCCCATTTTACAAACACTATTCACTTAGAACAGGTTCCCCATTTTACATGGCAGAGGCCAAAAATAATTACCATAAGAGCAGAGTCACTTAACCAGCAGGGTTTTAACAGCACACATATATACACAAACGAGGGGTTACACTCATAGGTAAACATTCTCCCTGTTCTTTCAGGAACTTATCTTTCCATACAGAGCCACACCCGCTTACAGCAGGCTTCAGACTCGTGCTCTGCCGGGCCTGGGGCCCATCCCGCCGGGGCCCCATGATGCGTGTATTTGTGACGACCAGCAGGGCCCCTGTCCACACAGTCAGAGGGGTCAGTGGCCCCTGAGCGGGTGATGGAACACATGGACACACACGAAGGTGGGAGGTCCGCTCCTTCACACACAGAAGCCAAAGTTACGCCAGGACAGGCCGTCGGCCCCTGCTCTCTCCGTGGCACCGGCCCTGGACCCCCCGCCGTAATGGAGGCGTAGGCCTGGCATACGCTTCCTTGCGGCACTGCATATGATTAACTGGACCATTGGGTAGCTTGGCCCGCGCGCTGGCCCTGGTCCTGGGCATGGGTCCACAGGGCAAGGGCAAGGACGAGAGGAGGCCGTGCCAAGGTGGAAGCGGATCTTAGTCTTGTTTACATTTATGGTGGCAAATTGTGCTGACGGTGGACCTTTAGAGGGGTCGATCTGGAAGGCGTCAGAGGAATAGTCTTTACAGCGCCCATGTCTCTCACCTAGTCAGGCCCATGTATGGATGTGGGAAGAGATTGGCTCTTGTTGGGTGTATGAGGATTGCATGAAAGCTAAAGGTTGAACAGTAAAATAAAGAGAATACATGTGAGGATTACAGATAGAATGGCTTTTTCCCCGTCCTATAACCAGGTGCCTCACACACGTGGGTGTTTTACTGGTGTTGCAACACCTGTACTTCAATAGAAACATGATTCCACCCCCCGCATACTTTTTTTCTGAGATAGTCATTGATGAAAGCAAATTTGTAAAAACATTATTTCAGCAAATAAGTTCCCTATACATTAAAACCAAATAGTGTAGTTAGATTGATTGAACGACCATCCAGCCAATCCCAGTCATTTGACTAATCCACCAGGCCAGGGAACACGAGTGAACGGTAGAAAGTACGGTACGCGTGTGCATTCAGTCACTCGCTCGCTATGAATAACAATTAGGGAAAACATGCAAGGGCGATTTAACTTAGTGATGTCGATTTTTTTTTTGTAACTTTGTGTTGTTATGTGATGTGTCAGCTAACATTAGTCATTGAACTTAAAATTAAATAGGCCATCCGTTGTTTTGCTAACTGCCGAACACACGTTAATGCAAGCTAATTGTAGCTGACATTATATAGCATTGTGTCACAACTAGATTCCAAATTAAAGTCTGAATATCCCAACCCAGGTACATGTTCTTAATCAGACATAAGAGACATTAATACTATGCAATATTTAAAATTTTATTCCTGACACTGTGTAGAGTACTGTTTTAGTAATGAGAAAACGGGTTCAATTTCAATTGGCTACTGAAGAAGTCTGCCCACTGACACTAGTTTTGACATTTTCAACACATAGGGCTATACGAGGATATGTTGCTCCCATCCCAGCCTTGGAACCCTCCACTCCTGCCTATAACTCATAGTACCACCCTAATTCCTGTTACAATATGGTATGGATTTGGGAGTAGCTGAAGTGCGCTATTAACACACTTGATAGAAATTACTAAAACAAGCAGTTTATGTATCTTCATATTAGTATTTTGGAAAGAAATTTAAAACTAAAACAGCAACATCTTTATAATTGCCACACAACTACATGGTTTTGTTCACAATTTAATATTCGTACTTTAAAAATAACTGTTGCTAAATAATTTTCTCTTTTAATTAGATTTCATAAATTGTAAAGCAGAGTCTCCAGCAGTACAATCTGTGACTAATATGTATACTATGGCTTGACAGCTAAATTCCTTTTAGATGTGATTGTTTCCAAACTGTCATTGATTTAAGGATCGAACTTTTCTTAAAATTTTTGTGAGTCGGTAAAGCACGTCAGAGCTTCTATCTCAAACTCTTATTTTGAATACACTTCGATGTTGCGTATTGCCAAAATACAAAATGTGTATTCGAATAAAGTTATAAATATGCACAGTTGGTGTTTCTCTTTGAATCTCTGACAAAGACGTGTTTCATACATTGTGTTTGAGTGCTACTTATAGTCCACCTATATTAGCTACATCCCAGCTACTCAAAGATTGACACAGTAAACACTGATAAAAAATGATGGACTGCAACTTATATTTAGCGAGATACTTATGACTCCTTTTCAGTGAGGAAAGAGTTAAGCTCACTCAGTGGTTTTAAAACAGCAGTCCAAAAAGCTGCCTTTAAGCTTGATCAAGTCTTTTTCTTTCACACCTCCGGCTTCACAAGTGTGACTTCCGTCTGTTGCTCTCTCCCTCTCTCTCTCTCTCTCTCTCTCTCGCCCTCTCCATCCCCCTTCTGTCTCTATCTATCTTTCTCTCCTCCCAGTGTTTTTTTCTTATTCACGTGCAGAGCTCAACCCTGCTGTCTGTAAGCAGCCAAGCAGCTTTCTCTCCTCTGCTGTTCTCATCTCCCATCCCACCATCTCTGCCTAAACAAACTGAGCCCCCGCTCATAACCTTACCTCCCTTTACTAATCTGGTCCACTGCCCCCTCCTGAACCCCGATCCCCTTGGCTTTATCTCCACTCTGCTGCCCACCCATCTTCCTCCCTCCCTCCTCCCCTCCCTCTCCTTGAGGCCAGTGTCAGCGCGGATGTCTCGTTGCGCCCCTCTGTCCCGCTGTGATTGAGCATTACGAGGTGTTTCACGCCTCTGTGCATTAGGGCTGGCTGAGGGTGTCGGCCGGGGAGGCGCGACGGGGCGAGGCGCGGGGTAAATGATACGTATGGATCGCAGGGGCCACAGGGTTCAACCAGGGGTCAGGTCGGCCCGAGTGGGGGCCACGGCCCTAGTGCCAGCGTGGATGCACACACACACACACACACACACACACACACACACACACACATACACGAACGCTGTACGGATGAATGGATAAATGCACACAACGACCCCAACACGTTCTCTCCCAGCCATGATAGGCAGCCACACAGACGGCCTTGCGTATCCCACACTGGCTAAATCAGACACTGTCAGCACTCCTTACCTAACCCACATAGAGCCTGTGCCTTTGGTATAAATACCATTCACAGTTTATCAATGACTTCAACGACAAGCTGCCAAAACGTCCAAGTCTCCAAAGCCACCGTTTCCCACAGAGCCATCAAAGACGTCGCGGGCCGCAGCGTCCTTCCACTGATTCCAGCAGGGCGCGTTCCAGCATACGGCTCTGGCTGCCTGCCTGCTGAGTGACAAGGGGGCTGCTGCACTGTGACAGGCTGGCAGACCCCCCGCTGCCTTTTAATTCTGCCTGTCACCATGACCGTGGGACGTCCTGTACACAGAGGAGGACGTGCGCCCAGCCCAGGGGTGGACCAACCACAGAGAGTCTACGGGGGGAGGCCCTCCCTCTCAAACACAACCAATCCTCAAAATGTTTGGATGTAAACACACACCCCAACCCTCCCCTCCACCTCCCCCGCCGACAAAAGTGGCGTTGGTGAAATGGCGTCGTGCTTCCCTGAACATCATGACGTCGTTGTCAGCTAGCTTCAAACGCACTCCTCGTCCATCTTTCGTTGTCCTACTCGTGTCGAAATATGTTACTGTCCCCGTCCTAATAGCTTCTAACAGGCTGTCCCGTCGGAGGCTAAACGGCCGCGTCCCCGTGTCACAGAGGGACCGAGGCGGAGGGTGGGGTGGTGGTGGTGGGGGGGGGCTCTGCAGTGGAGGTGGCGGCTGACCGGCGTGTGCACCGTCGCTGACCTTTCCCTCCGGTCCCCTTCAATTAGCACACAGCCTGTCGCACTCCCGTGAGCGATGGGGACATGCTCGATAACGCGCCCGGTCTCCTCGACTCACCCCCCCCCCCCCAACCGCCCACACCTCCCTCACACACACCCACCCCTCACCAACACACACACACACACCGTTTTGAAGACAAGCATGCAAACTGACGTCTCATTTAAGGGTTTAACGTATAGGGTCATTACTTGATACGGATCGGCTAATAGCCATTTGACCTGGTATACGGGGCATACTACTTATCTATGGGCAAAGGGCCAGGGAGGGGGGGGGTTGACTTTCCCCATACTGCTTTCCTCAGCTGTCCCATGTGCTGACCTGCAGTGTGACGGCCCTGGCATGTCGTCGGCGAAGGTCTTCATTTGATCTTGTGTCACCGTCGCCTGTTCTCCTATCTCTCAGCCTCCCGACATGCTTCTTTCTGCTTGGCCCTTTGTGTTTTTCTCCTGTACGGCCGTGTTTCTTACACGACTTCTTCAGCCTGACTACCCTGCACGTACACACACGCACATTAAGCGCTGCTGTACGTGCACTGTCAAAGGCCCAAAGTGCCTCTCAGTGGAGGGATGGTATGATGGCCTTGCAGCCAGGCACCTTGTACATTGTTCTCTGCTCTTGCTCCTCTGTGTGCTGTCTCCAGGAGGTGTATGTGTGTGTGTGTGTGTGTGTGTGTGTATGTGTGTGTGTGTGTGGTGGTGGTGGTGGTGGGGGGGGGTTGTTGGGGACAGAGATGTGCAGATCAATGCACTCATCCAGGGGCAGCTGATGGTGATAGAAAGGGAAGGTGGTTTGGGTCTCCTGGGTGGCCGGGGCTGTTGTCTCTCTTTCTCCGTTCCTCCCCTCTCCTTCTCGCCGTCTCATCCTGTCATCTCTCTCTCTCTGTCGATGCCCATCAAGTCTATTTACTCTCCGTTTTATCCACTTTCCAGGTCGCTTCTTTTTTTCCTCCCCTCATCTTTTATCCGCCTCATGCGTCCGTTTCGTCTGTTCCGTACACACCTTCACTTCATGTTGATGGTGACCGTCTCTCTCTCTCCGTCTCCACCCCTCCTCTCTCCCTCTCTCTCCCTCTCTCTCTCCTGGCCGCCTGCCACCCCGGGGCTCGACAAGCTGCCCGGGCCACGCCGCATCTGCCAGCACATCTTTAGCGGCTTGGCAACTGAGGAGGCGTCCGTCACAGGTTGTAATCAAACCTGCCTGGAAACGAGAGAACGGGGGGGAGGTGGGTGGGGACGGGGTGGGGGGGGAGGTGGGTGGGGACGGGGTGGGGAGGGAGGAGGAGTGGGGGATGAGAGCCGGTGCCCCTCCTTCTCTCCTGCCATCCCCTCGCTCCCCCTCCTTATGCCTGATTAATCATAATGTAATTTTAATTAAAAAGCACAGTGTCAAAGGGTTTAGCTGCCTGAGAAGCGAGCCCAGATTGCCACACAGCGGCAGCGCTGCCCCCTCTCCCCTCCCCCCTCCCTCTGCCCCCACGCTCCCTTCACCATGCTCGGTCCGCCACGCCGGCAGGAAATGTGCACTGACAAATCGGTGCGCCTGGCCAAGAAAGTGAACAAACAAGAGGAAATCAGGCCGGACTGAGGATTACAGGGTAGGGGGGTGGTGGGGTGGGGGAGGGGGGCAGGGAAATGGAGGAAGAGGGGACAAGAGGTAAGGAATGGGGGGAGGAGTGATTGAGGGGACAGCTTGAAAGTAGAAAGGGTTGAAGGGGTTTCACTGTCACACCGATTGGGGTTCCAGTGCAAACGTTTGCGTGGGCGATGGTGGAGGAGAAGGATTTTGGGATAAAGCCTCCGTGTCAGGGCCGTTTGCCGAGTGTCTGTGATGAGTGGTGCTGTGAGACGCTCTAGGGGCCGGTAAGTTTGTTTACATCTCAGGTTGGCTGCACTGTCCATTCAGTGTCAGGTTTACCTACCTGCACCGTGATCCCCTACGCCATGATCCAAGAAGCTCCAGGCCAGGCTGCTGACTTGTGAGCTAAAGCCAGGGAAGGAGGCCCTTTGGTGGGGCAGCCAAAGGGTTGCGCTGGAGACAGGGGTTGTCAACACGGCTAAAACGGGGGTTGAGACCTGAGCACACATGGCAACATGACATTACCCAGGGTTATGGTGACAGGTCAAGAGGATTACCTACATGGATGAGCTGGATCTGTGTGTATGAAAGAAGGTGTGTGAAAACTGGCTGCATGCATTCACGCACGCACGCACGCACGCACGCACACACACACACACACACACACGAGGTGACTGTAAATTTGCGTCTTGTAATTTTACTGGATTAGATTGGATTGTACTATATTGATCCCAAGGGAAATTGTAATATTATTTAAGTGCCAATTTATTAAATCAAAACTAAATAAAGTTAAATGAAATAAAAAGGATCCATCATTTATGAGACTAAAAAGTTACAAAAGAATTTCTAAAAGTCTATCATCACAAAGTTGACTGTGAATGTCTGTGAATCTGAAAATGTATTTGCTGTTGCTATAAGTAGCATGGCCCTGTAAGTGTGTCTTGCTTTAATTGGCCTTGACATGGCGTTGGCCTGATTGTTATCTGTTTCACCTGTTTGTTGTGTGTCGTTATCTCCACCTGTGATGTTTTGTCTGATATCGGTTGATTGTTTCAGGTGCCTGTTTATCTAAGCTCTGTCTTTTCTGTTGCTTCTCATGTGCTCACTGTCACGTGTATAATCTTCTAACCGACAATAAGTCTTGTTCTGTCAAAAAATACCTATATCCTGCTTTTGGATCCAAGGCCTTCTCCCCTATGACAACAAGGATCTTGGAATCTCTAACTTTTAAACGTAAAGGTGACAAATTCACAAATTACTACGTTTTACGGAGACTCATACAGCTGTTTACTGTTACCCAAGATGGTTTGCACCTTTTTTTCCACACAATCAATTAAGATGACATGGCCTGCAAGGTTATGACCAATTACTGTAGGACATAGTAGACAGTAGATACATTTAATTAACTATATTACTCAGTCTAGTAGCATCATCCTTGGTGATCTTATGCAACCAAAAGAAGCATGAAAAGGTCAACAAACTAAAAACAACTGTTATTGAACATATGAACTTCTTAATATCTGAGTTTCTGTAGGATGTAACATTTTAAAAGATTTTGAAATAAAAAAATGTTACGACTCATTTTTAAATATATATATTTTTTACTTTCGATCAAGTTTTGCTATAAATAATGCCAAGCGATAAACAGATTAACACTGACAAAATATACATTTCTCGCTGGTACATTGAAGTGAGACGCCATTTTAGGAGTACAAAGGGTACCACCAGTAACTTGCAGCACTACTTGATGGGTTCATATCCACTTGCTAAGCTTTTCTCAGTCCCTTCAGTCCACTACCGCAGTCAGCCATTACATGCTCCCTCCCTCCAAAAATACATCTATATTTCAAATGGATTCTTCCCTTAACCACTAGCTGGCCCGAATTTTGAGGCTAATCCAAGGGCACAGCCTCTGTGACCGAGGGAGGCAGAGAGCCAGCACCCCCAGGATGACAAAGTAGTGGGGGTAAGAGACAGTGAGGGGGAGAGAGAGTGACAGAGAATAAGAGAGTAACAGAGAAAAAGACAGTCCTTACATTACAAAAGGACAAGTACAGTACACAGGTCCCTAATGTAATTTGGAATCAAAGCCTGTACAGTGCAGTCTCTCTCTCTCTCTCTATTGGATGACCTTTGCTGGCTAGTGGAGGACATGAGGGTCTGGGAGAGGGGGCTAAGCTCCAGGGGGTCTAGGCCCGTCAGTGGGGGCTGGAAGAGGGGGGTGGAGGGGCGTCTTGGGCGAGAGGTGAGAGACCGTGAAGGGCCTACCACCGAGCCCTAACAAGCATTTGATTTCCCCCCTCCAGGGGTCGGGGCCTCTGCGTCCCCGTGCCAAGGGGTCAGAGCAGGGGAGGGCTAGGAGGACCTCTCCTTTGTTGGAGCACCAGAATGCCTTGATACACACCAGAGAGCCACATTTGGTTAGGTCACAATTTGATGTTTCATTTGATGAAACCGGTTTGGAAAGTTGATCAGACGGTTTCAGTTCATAAAACGCACCTTTTTATTAATTAATATACATTTTTATATCGCGTCACACTTCTTGAAGCTCACGAAACAAAAACTATAAACAATTTTATAGTGCTTAATCATTACAAAAAGCTGGTGTTTAAACATACACTCACAGTAATAGAGATATTTTGCCCCTCAGCCACTGTGTCAGAGACAAGGCTGGAACACTGGAATCCACCCAGCTGGGCTCATCAGGGAGTTTCATCCACAAATCCTAATCAGTGTTATTGCTTGCACCTGCGTTTAGTTTTGTGGATTTAGCCCCCAGCCTTTGGTTTCTCTATGAAGTAATTGTCTTACCTGTGTCGGTATATGGTGTAATCTTACATGAAGTATACTTCTGACAATTATGTTCATTTACTTAGAATACTCTCTATTAATTTCTTGTTCATATATTGTTGAAGGTCCATAGAAATCGTCTCTGCTCTTGTGTCTATATCTACACATACAACCATGATAACACCATCATTGGTTGTCCGCCTCCATGTGCAGCGACACAGCCCGGTCTCCCCCTGTCTTTGTCCCCTAAATCAACCTATTGACGGGGCTCAATGGACCAACACCAGTTAACCAGCGTTAGAGGACAATACTAACAATCATTGGATTAATGAGGTCCCCATCTGATCTGATGGGGGCCATATTGTCTCTTTGATCCAGAAGAGGAGGGAGGGAGAGAGGGGAGGGACGGGGTCTTTTCCCCGACACACGGCCTCTCGTTGGGGCACTAACGACAGGCTGGCAGAGCCCCTCTCTCCAGCAGGGGACACAAAGGACGGGGACGGCCCCCTGAATGGAGCGCCGGATAAACAGACAGATGACACGGCGCACGGCCATTTACACGCAGGTAGCTAGCTAACGAAGGTACCTCATTAACATGTCAAAAAGCAGGCGGCGCTTCGAGGCAGGTTTGTGTGGAAGAGAGGGTTATGTGAATGTGCATGAACAACACACGCACACGCACGCAAGCACGCACGCACGCACGCACACACACACATTATAACGCATACATACATTAGAACAGGATCTGTGGCTGAGGAGACTATAGCATAGAACCAACAGTAGAGGAGAGTTGCTTCGTGGCGCTGCTGTTAGTTTCCTGTCACCCCCCTCTGGTCTCCCCTCCGTCCCCCTGAAGGAACCACCCGCTGGCAGCCTTAACCGCCTCCTAAACAACCCATCTGTTGGGCCATTATTAGGTCTGGAGGAGGGGAGGAAGACAGGGAGCAAAGTGAGCATGGTGGAAAGGTGTGGGCAGAGGTTTGAGGGGAAGTGAGGAATAACACGACTTGTTGACTCTCCTCTGTGTGTGTGTTTGTGAGTCTGTTATGAGCCAGTGAGACCCTTTGTTTTCAGAACAGAATAGGCTGGTTAAGGCCGTACATCTCAAAACCGCCGCTCATTTTAAGTCAATAGTTTAATCATCATTAGTGATACAATATGAATTGTAGAAATACTAAATCCTTGCTGGTAAAGAAAACGTTCCAAACAATAACAGTTATGGTTATGAAAACTGTATTAAAACAAGACGCCTTCTGTACGTAATCCTCACACTAATCCCAACAAAGGAAGTTGATGCCTTTGCATGAATCCATGTATTCTTATGTGTGTAACAACCTGCCCCTGTGTGTATGTGTGTGTGTGTGTGTGTGTGTGTGTGTGTGTGTGTGTGTGTGTGTGTAACAACATACGTGTGTGTTGTTGAGCTCTGCTGGCATGGGCGGTAGAGGCTTTAACTTTACTAAGCTTTCTCCTGCCAGGTCTCTGGGAGTTCCCACTGTTGGTTGATATTGAAGTTGGTGGCAGGCTGCCTCTGCCAGGCTCCCCTGCCTCCTGCTCTAATATAGGTCCTGCTGGGGAGCCGGCCCACCGGCCAGACCCTGGCCTCCTGCTCACACCACTCACGCTGGCCCTGTGGTTATTACATCGCCCTGTGCACGTGTGTGTGTGTGTGTGTGTATGTGTGTGTGTGTGTGTGTGTGTGTGTGTGTGGACTGCCTAGTATTTCAGGTAAGTGCTCCTATAATAATCTGTGTGTGTGTGTGAATTAGGGTGTGATTTTGTGTGTTAGTCTGGTTTGTTGGGAGAAATGTTTGCATATTTACAAGGTGTAGGTGCCGAGCTATTTCTCACGCAAGTGTGTGTTCAGTGAATTGCGTTTGCGTGTGTGTGTGTGTGTGTGTGTGCATATGACAGTGGGTGCAGGCGTGTGCAGTTGGCAATACTCCGCTGTGTCCTCCCTACATCACACAGCCACTGTCATAAACAGCCACAGCCTCTGGCAGGTGTTGCACTGTGGTGCTCAGATATGTGTTTTCCAATGACACACGTACACACACACACACACACACACACACAGAGTAGTCCATTGGGATTACCCACAGGTGAGCGGTAGAGGGTCGAGTCGACACCTTATTATTAAAATGCACAGACATGCACACATGCACGCACACACACACACGCACAAACACACACACACACACGCACACACACACACACATCCTCCCATGGACACACACATAGAGGCTGGCAGCTGTTAAGGCTGTCTCACACAGTGGCCAGTCCTAATAGAACATCAGCCGTTTGGGATTCATTAAGCTTTTGAGCCCCTACTAAACATCTAGTCCTTTTTCAAACCAACTCAAATCTTTTTCCAAGTACAGGTTCTAAAACGTGCTTGGATTGTGCAGATGCTGAAAGAGGGATTTTTTGTAAAAGGAATTTGGAAAAACAAAACACCACATCTAATAAAACATTTGTATTATATCTAATACTACATAATAATAAAAAACAAACTAGCAAACAAATGTAACCAAAGTAAAGATACAATCTTCTTGTACAAATTTGTGGACGTTTTCTTCGTCATTGATTTAACAAAAAAATAAGGGACACATTTATCTAAAATAGTGGATCCAACCAATTTGATTTATCAAAATAACACAAATTGCAGCTGCGCCTTCATCAGAGGCAAAGGCTAATGCCTACAAAGCAGTGTGTTTACCCCCAACCAAAAATAGCAATTCATTGGTGACCCTATAGTGCTATTCTCTGTCAGGGTCCAGCAAGACGGCACTAAATGTCCAAGTGGAGGTAAGTGCCGGCCAGTCCTCTGACAATACAAGTTATGGTCTCATCTTCCAGCTCGATACCGCTCTGGTCCTCCAAGGGGGGTTGGGTGGGGCTTCAGGTCACGGGGTGGGTGGCTTGGGACTGTCATGTGTGTTGGACTGTGAGAGAATGTACGTGTGGCTGTGTGTGTGTGTGCGTGTGTGTGTGTGTGTCCCCGAATGTTTTTGCCCGCAGTTCGTTCATTAGTGTGTGTGTGTGTGTGTGTGTGTGTGTGTTTGTCTGTGTTCGTGTGTGTGTGTGGGCTTGTATGTGCATTTGGTGTGTTTGTGCTCCACAGGTACAA
>JAVQIZ010190334.1:0-32226 GCA_036023535.2 Galaxias brevipinnis | reverse complement strand
ATCATGGAAGAGCTATTGTCTTTAGAAAGGCGCTTGTTCTTTTATAGATTGTTACAAGTGTTGATGTGATAAGTTGTATAGTGACAGAGAGAGAACATGTCCAATCAAAATAGAAGGTTACTTAATGCCTAACCAGAGCTCATCCTAAAAGAAATTGTGTTAAAGGACATTAAATTCATAAAGGAAAGTTTGAGTGAGCAATGTGATCCTGGATGTTTGTATATTATTCCAATTGCCTGTTCAATTTGTGTTTGCACAGAGGTCCACAATTCACATTTAGATCATAGGAAATAGTCTAGCTATACTAGAAGCGTTCAAGCATTAGGGTTTTGATTAGAAACATCGAATTAACAAACTGAAATAACTAAAAGTACAAATTATACTCTGCCTGTACAGTGACCCTGTTATGTATGTGTAAAAGTAATTTGATCAGCATTGGCAATTCTTTGTATGTATCTAAATTGGTTTCAGTATTTCTGGATATGATATGGGTGTGCTAAGTGTTAAGACTTTTTAACTGTAATTGGGAGGACCTCTGGCACATTAAAATGATAATCATCAGTTGTTACGCTCCTTATTTCTCTTGTGTATGAATATGAATTTCACATAGAAGGTTTTATCTTTTGTGATGACGTTGCTTTGAATTGTTCTCCATAACCTCCATAGTCCCCCGATCAGACAATACGTATTGTGATTGTGGAGGTCACTTTAGTGTTGGCTATGTGAAATATTTGAAAATAATTTTAGGATATCCTTTCAGTCTCGTTCCAGCATGCATGTAGTATTTTATTTGAGTGACTAAAACTTCAGACAAAATGTTTACTGCCACTTAATACATCTAACGACCATCTGTGGCAAGCAGACTGGTTGCATCAATTTTTAATCGAAACGTGACATTCAACTCATGAGGGAAAGGTAAAGCAGGAAGAAAAAGATGGGTAAAATGGGACAATACGATGGTACTGTTTTGTATCCGGATGTTTAATATAGTACTTGCTTAGCTCTTATCTAGGCGATTAAGTCAGGGTGCACTTATTTTATCAACCAGACTTGTAGTTTTTACAGTCTCTTGTTGTAGGCACTATGTTTTGTAAGTCGCTTTGGATAAAAGCGTCTGCTAAATGAATGTAATGTAACAATACATTTCCATAAGCAACATACTATTTCCTAATTTTCCCTACTCCTATATTACCTTCTCTCTCCATGTCTCCCTCTTACTCTTTAGTCATAGTAGAAGGCATCTGAAAATGGAGACAGAGCTAGGAACAGGCAAGTTTAGACGAGAAAGTCTGCCAATCGAAACCATTCTTTACAAAGGTGCCTGATCATCACCAATCACACCAACAAGAAGCTATGGTAAATGGACTGCACTTATATAGTGCTTTCCAACCAGAATGGAACAAAGCACTTTACAATGCACACCAATGGTGGCAGAGCTGCCACATAAGGCACTTGCCTCTACATCGGGAGTCTTGCTCAAGGACACTTCAACACATGCACAGGAGGAGCTGGGGATAGAACCGCCAACCCTTGGATCAGTGGATGATTTACTCTACCTCCTGAGCCACACAGCCACACTTAAACGAGGCTGTAGTTGTGGCATGCTCCAATTAACTGTGTAAATGTGATGGTTTTGAACATTTTGGTTGTATTTTCCACGTGTCTTTCCCTCTCACCTCATTGACCAATCCATATAACTTGTATTGTACAGTAAACAAAATAAATTAGTGGCGTTCTTGTTGACTGTCCAATAATACACATGGTGATTTGGCTATTCTACACACCTGAAAGAGTTTCCGTTAAAAGGTTTTGTAATGATGAAACTAGGCAAGATCGAGAGTTGATATGGATATTCAATTATTACAATTGATAACCAGTTAAAGTAACAGTAAAGGAGTCGCTCTAGGCATAGCTTAAGAATTTATTGTATCATACATACATTCCTTCTCCCTGAGTGCCCTTAATTTTGCACCGCAAAACATCAGGTTTCGATGGTAATCACGTTGATAGTCGTGCACAAATGCCTGAAATAGAACCAATTGGGTAGATTCAATAAGACAGCACTCTGTTGAGGTTCCCTTGTCTTGTAATGTGTGTGTACTGAAGGGAGGAGCATGTGAGTGTGGGGGTGTGTGGAAAAGTAGGCTGTACAGGTTGGTTTCCTCAAGACCCTCATCATCCATTTAGTTTTTTGGCTGTTGCTACGATACCTCGTCCCGTGAATAACAGGACACAGGAAATTACTCCTAAAGCAAATGCTAAAATGACTGTTAACTTTTCACACAACCTGGTAAACACATTACAGACAGGAAGGAATTGCTGCACAAAGACTCAGATTTAATGCAGAATTACGACCTAAGTTGAATGGCTTTAAAAAAAAAAGTGTTATATACAATAGACAAAGTATGTGCAACACATTGCTTTAAACAAACCATCTGCTTTGGGAGAATTTAAAGATCATCCTATAACCGTTAACTTCAAATGCAAATGCAAGTTTTGCTGTGAAGTTAATCTAAGACTGTACATGATTGAAATAACATTAAAATCCCATTTCTTTACAATAATGAGAATGTCAAGGCATTTATACAACCCAGTATGTGACATAATATAAAAATGTGAAAAATGTGAACGCAGGCACCTAAGTGACATTTACTGACATTCATGAAAATGATAATGCAGTGATGCACTCAATTACAACACCTTTCTTTCAAGTTATTTTCCCTTTGCTGATCTGTTACCATGAATTAAGATGAGGCAGAGTTCAGGAGCCATGATGCTCATTAAGCGAGTAGCTCTCTGCACTCAGTCTGTGGTATTTCCAAATTGGCACACCATTCATTCAAGTCTAGACAATTGTGTCCGTAGTGAAAATAGCCACTATGGTAACAGAATGCTGCTCGGAGAGGAGGCTCAAACCTCCACACTTTTCAAAATAGTAATATGCAATGTAAAGGATAAAAAGACATACCTAAAGACAAAATATGTATAAGATCATACTGCCATTGAAAGTATTGACAGCATAGCAGAATATTTTACTGTAAAGAGTGAAAGCAAAAAACGCTATTACTTCACCGATTGGGAATGCTTGCTCCCAAAAGAAAACATTTAACAAAGCATACACTATCTATTTAGCTAACAGAAAATAAAAAGGTTATAAATGACTAACTCAGGACAACTGCTGGGAGTGGATGGGGAACCTCGTAGTATTACGGGAGTGTGCATTCTCAACGGCAGGCCTGCTCAAAAGGAGTTTGTAGCAATCTAAGACATTGATGAAAAGCGCTGTGGCTAAGGGAGATGGAAAAAACTGGGATGGCCACTTGACATGAAAGATTGGACCTCTCTACCTGTTGAAGTGTGTTGCTGCCTCCGTGTCTTTCAACAGACTTACGAAAGGGTTAATCCCTACCCCGTTGGAAGTAAGGTAAACATGTGACAAAACTGCTATCATAAAACAGGTCAGCCATACGTTTGCTAGGTTGTGGCCAAATTAAGACAATTCTGAAGTCTCCCAGACTTTGTGCAAAATGGGATTAGTAAAAGATGAATAGCTATCACACAACATTATTATTGATTTAGTATAAGTATAGTTTAACTTACATCTGCATGACTAATCTATTCTTAATGCCACCCATCCCACCTATCTCCCCCCAAAAAATATGACCCTACAGTAGATATCTAAATTTAAATTTTTAACAAAACCACATTGAGAGATTTAGCTCTATTAATTGAACTCTCTGTAGACTTATTTAGCAGCTAAAATAGTCAGGAAGTGCATAGCAGAGGTCAGGAGGGACAAAGTAGGCCAAGGACTCACTCAGAAAATAGACTCTGACTCACAGATGGCCTGAATCATCTTGGCCCTCTGAGAAGAAAAAAGAAGAAGATTGAGAACAATATGTAGGTTAAATATAAACTACAAAACTAGCACCCTCAGCCATAACACCAAGGGACACATTTTTTAAAAAAAAATTGTATTATCACTATTGTAGCCAACTGACAGATGGCAATATAAAAGCAAAGGTAAACCAAGCTCTTTTACAGAGGGGCTACATTATATACCAACTTTGTTTTGCTTGTGTGTGAGTAATATACAACAAAATCCACGCAGCACGACTAACAGTTCCTCATGTTACTGAGTATTTCTAAAACAAGGATTGAGTTATGACTAATGCGTAGTGTTTAGATATGTTTTTTACTATCACAATTCATTCATATACCGCCCCCATGTGGTGGTAATGTGATACTGCCAATTAGGTTATTGTAATGTGAGATAGACAAGAACATGTTTTTAAAAACATGAGGCAATCTTTATTTATGTTTCAACACAAAACAAACAAAATACCTTCTTTATTAATCTTAAAGAAAATAACTCAGCTGGTTTCCTAAAGGTTAAACAAAAACAAAAACAGCTTATGGCAACAAGTCTACTAATCTACTTTCATAGTATTCTTTACCTGCCCTGTTCAAAACATTATCCCTCACATTATGAGTCCAGACAGTTATGAGTCCCCATACAACGGATCTGTATTCAAAAACATGTTTTATGAGAGAATAAAACTGAAAAGCTTAGGTTTAGATATAGTACATCATTTGGCCTAATCTCCATAGAGGAAACTTAACAAAGACAGCGGGACAAAGACATCAGACACAGTACAAGACAGCTGGACAGAACCCTTTTTCATCCAGGTACATAAACCTAACTGTCCCCCACAATACATTTTCAATAGACACAACGTTTACAATCCACACATCTCACCAGTTGTCATTGTGATATGGTAAGAGCTAATGTGTTGCAATAAATCAGCAAAAAGCATGACTTCTCTGTGACGGACAAAGGCTTTATCCCAAAATATGAGGAAAAACCACTTAGCATTTAGAAGCAGTTATTCATGCACATGTAAAAGAAAAATTTGAAATGGGATTCAATAAAACTGTGAGGGGATAACCATGCAGGAGCTAAGGGGGGATAGGCTGAAACTAATCTAATCCAAAGTCATGGCACAGCAACTAATAAATATGAGGAACGCAAAAAGTCTGGCATATTGGAAAAGGCAGTAAGTTTGTTGTAAGGCGTCATTTTTCATCACAAGTCACTCAAGCGTCAAACTTACACTTTTCTTAATACCGTTTACAGTACTATGTGAAAGTACGCATGCAAATGGTTTCAAAGTAATCTCAACCTGCTATCTTACCTAAAGTTCAATAAAATAGAAGAGGAAGGTTCTGATATTTAGGATATCACACACTTTTCACTCAGTATAGAAATCTTTGTCTTTTTGTGTACATAAAATAAAGCTGTATGTGTGTCTTGTCTGTGACAGATTGATTAACCAACAACAGCACACCAGGAATAAGACAGAAGTCAGTCAGTCAGTCTTACTCCTTACATTACAATAAACAAATTACCAGGTCTTCAATGAGTTACAGACTACAGTTAACGTCAACACCATATCATAATAGTATCTACCATTGTTTCGCTCTAATTCAGACAGTTTTTTATACGTGTCATACTATGAATCAGGTAACAATCAGGCTAAATGCTGATTATTCAGAAATTACAATGACAGCAGTTGCTGTGTGTGTGTGTGTGTGTGTGTGTGTGTGTGGTAGTAATTTTTTTGGAAAGAAAATAGCATAAGAGAGGCTGCACACGTTACTTCTCAAGAAAATTCCATAGGGTCAATATGTACTTGCAGGCCTTTGTCTTTCGGTGTTAATGCTGAACATTATGTGAGCCTATGGGGGATTTAGAAATGACCACTAAATGCACATCTTAGTCATTTGTAAATGTATGCTATTTTTCAAATATGCAAATTGAACTAAGTGCTCGATGAAGGAGAATGTAAAAACAGAAAATGAAAAAAATAGTACAGGCATATATCCCAATGTCTTCAGTTAGGTCCATAGTATTGAAACATTTGCATCACGGATTCTTGAGTCTTGAGTTACCAGAAAAGGTACTGTCACAGACATAGACTGGTCCTATATCTATTGGAACCAGACTCCAGAGAGGCTACAGACAATGTGAGAGCAATTGCTCTTGATGCATGTGAATCTGGATGCAATCCTGTACTGTCCTAAAGTTTATCAAGTGATTATTCAGCCCCTTAAGAGTGTGTTGGACAAGAGACTTGATAAGAGATGGTTGGATAACTTTCAAATTCGTGTTTGGATGAGATGATAGTATGCGTTTGTTTTGGTTTGAAACCTGGTAACCAGTTGTTGGCAGGTGTGGATGAGGCTAGGTCAGGTCTCCATGGGAACACAGTCCACAGGCACAGGCCTAGCAACAAACAGATGGAAAGGGAAAACAAACAAAACGATTGATTTAATTACACAACTAGTAAAGCAAAAAAACAAAAAAAACAATCAACAGTTTTAATAAACTGGAATGTAAGAAAAGCTAAAGAGAACTCGGTAGATTTTATTTAGTAAAAATAAAAGCGGGACACAAAAACAGAAAGGTGAGAGAGCTAGCCATGTTTCAAGTTGTCCTTACTTACATGGAACATTAGGATCAGTTGGTGCTGGAGAGCATGGTAGCAGCCTACTTCCTTTTCAAAGCAGCGGTGTCTTCGTCCTTCAGGGTAAACTTCTTCCTCAGGGCCTCAGAGATCAGAGAGGCAGAGTCTTCCTCTCTCAGGGACGTACAGCCTCGGTTGTACCTAGACAAAACATCAGACCATACAGGTTGTCACTCATGGGCACGGATTTACTACCAAGCCAATACATTCAGTTTCTAGATCGAGAATAGAACAGATTATGAGTGATTCTATAGCAAGCATGAGGAATGGGGCACTAGGTAGGTATCCTTCTGCTTTAACAGCAGTATTTTTGCTGTACCTGTCCTTGCTCATCTTCATGCGGTTCATGTCCTTCAGAATGTCCGTGACGTCAGCAAAGCTGGTGGACTTGGACAGCGACACGGTGTCCTCCTCCGCCTCCCGGAACTCCATGCTGGGACGGTCGAGGTCAAAGGTCGCTGAGGCAGTCATGCAGACTGGTGGAAGGGGGTCAGGTGCAAGCTCAGACACGGACACCACATCCTCCTCGTCTTCCTCTTCCTCCTCTTCTTCTGTGACATCGCTGATGACAAAAGAGGCAGCTGTGGTGGCGGCTGGCTGGTAGGGCACCGTCTCAAAGGGTGCCATGGAGAAGCTCATGCTGGTGTCATCAGGAGACAGTAGGTCAGGGGTCAACGGGTTGGAGCCTTTGAGAAACAAACAAAGCAGAGGGAGTATTTTATATATATATATATATATATATATATATATATATATGCACTGCTTCAACAGCACACCTTAAGACAACAATTGTATTAAAACTGATTTAAAAATGGATGTTCAACTAAACCTGGTTTGAGGGAATTTGACATAGTTGCACATAGTTCTCAAATGCCCTGAGTTTTACTTAGTTAAGGTACATGCTTAACCCTCGCCAGGTTTGCAATTTTTCTGGCACTTCACAAAAAGAAGGGTATAAAGAAAAAAGATCACTTTTGTCTTTCTTTTAGTAGCTTTCAACTAATGATTCTACAATCGCAGGGCTGAAAACAAATGTAAACACATCACTTTAAAGATAAGATTTCACTAGATAGCGACCTACAATTTAAATAAAGGCACATCTTGGTACAAACAGGCTTTTGAAACGATTAGGCCAACAGGCTTAGAAAACAATAGAAAGAGAGAAGATAGGGAAGTACGTAGCATTTATAGAAATATCTTTGCAGCTCTTCATGTTGATCTTTAAACAACTGGAGATCCTACCAGATTCATTGGAGACGATCTTGGCTATCTGAGCACGGAGTCGGCTGAGTTCGTCCTGCAGGGCCGTAGTGCGGTTCATTGCAGTCACGCCAGGCTTTCTCAAGCCCTCCACCTTTTTGCCCTCGCGGCGGAAGTTAGGCACTGAGGAGTTCCTGTGGAGCACCAGGAGCGGGGTGGGCCGCCACTCGTGTCTGAAGGGGCGCGAGTCGCTCCTGAATACAAGGCGATGTAGTCAAGAAAAAGTTACTAATTATACCCAAAAACCAGATTAATTTTATGTGCCGTACCATACCATGACGAATCGTTACGTTTCCCTAATTTCGGTCGTCATAGTAAATGATGAACAAATTGATAATTACCGCACTCTGGCATAGGTCTCCTCTTCATCTGCTGCAATCCAGGCTATATCAGCCAAAGTAGGTACCATGGGCCCGTCAAAAGGTCGCAATGGGGGCAATCCAGGAAGCTCCTGAAACCCGACAAAATAAATCAGGTATTACTAATTTGTTGTCAGGGAATACTATCATAACACAACCTATTACAGTTTAGTCACCAGATTGGCAGTTATCTTTAACCAAGTTTTTGTATGGGAATATTCAAGTACACAAGTACAATATTTACCTGGAAACATGCCCTAGTTGGAGCTTTCAGAGGAAGAGTGGAGCCTATTCTTCTCACCATGCTGCGAGTAGATCCATGGGGCTTGTTCTGCCAAATAGGAATAGGTTCCTGAATAATGTTAAAGAAGCGTCATGCTGTTAGGCACACAACAAACCTAGTTAATTGCAAATGTAGCAAAAGCTTTCTATGTGTTAATGTATGGTACAACTCACGCATTAAAAACGCAAAATCCTATTCCTATGGCTATGCACAAAACAACTAGAGGGCACAAGGGTAAGGCAACTTACTGTTTCAGTTTCCATAGTGATGCGTATATGCTGCAAATGGGGCAAACCTCTGCCTTGGTGCTGGTTTGGAGTGATGGGAAGAGTTTTTTTGTATCAAACTAAAGACTTTAGTAAAGTCATATCGGTCAGCATGATGTCTTTTGTACCTAGATTGTAGAGAAATATTCTGTTGAGAAAATAAAATGTTTAACAGTAGTAGTATGCCATTTGGAAAATGTCAAACAAGATCTTTATATTATATAATTCATGTTATGGCTTCATTCCTAACGGATTGTCTGACTTTAGTAAACAAATGCCTTAACACAACCGTGGGGTTAGCTAAAAGTCCCAAGCTTTATTTCTCAACATGCATGCTACTATTAGTACTACTACTACTACTACTAGCTACAACTGCGTTAATGAGTTATCTGCCAGCCACTGTGATATTGTTGGTTTAACGACGGTGCATGCCGATTATCTGCTGCACAATAAGATTAGATTGGATTATGGTACATTACAACATTGTGTTGGCTAACGTTACCTAGCTAGTTAAATGGACAACGTTAGCCAGCTAGCAGTAGTAGCAGTTTTATTCGAGCTAATGTTAGCTAGCTAACACAACACGGGCAACAGTGTACAGTCACTGTCACTCTCATAGACCCCAACAAAATCTCTGCCGGGATTTTTCTATGTAATTCACCTATCTTTTCAAATCAGATGCATTTTGAAAGTCTCACTGCACAACAAATAATGCCATACCTGCAAGACGTATTTTCTAAGCTTCAACATAAAATCGTTCTCCTATTTGTCTTTCAGACCGTAGCTAATGTTGTGGTTTTACTAGGCCCAGAAAACTACTCCTCTTTTTCGTTGCCTGATTGGTCGAATTCTTGAACATGCTCTTAGGTAGCCAATGGGGTTTAAGCATTGACATTGACAACATAGCACTGCCAAGTGGCAAAGGAAGAGAATGCGCCATACATTCCTTTCCCCGTTATTTATTTTACTGTTGTTTAAACAAAATTCCAATTTTATACACAAAGCTCATTGTACTGCAGCATGTGTTGCCTTGGATTGTGCTCAATGTATTGACATTCATCTAGATTTGCATTACGTCCCTTTGCTGTGCATGCATACATTTAAAATTAAGCATTCTAATAATTAGAAAACGAATTACTGGAGTCAGTTGACCACGGAGACTGCATGCATACACTGATAGTCCGTTCTCTCAACATCGGTCCCTTTAATTCGGAATGAGAGTGGGCGGAGCGTGTACATATTGAACTTGTTAGTGTTGCCTGCAGTGATATCATACATAACACCGCAATATGAAGTGCTTCTTTTCTGACCATTGGCATCCCATGCAGTTTTTGAGAGAGGTCAGTTTTTGAATAAGCTTGATACTGTCTGCAGACGAATTTACTTGTCTTTGTCTCACTGTCTATGAATCCTTTCATTATATTGGGGTAATTTTTATTTTGGTGGGAGCATGCAATTATTTCGTGACGGTGAAGGCTTACTTCCTCCACGATATAATGTTACAGCTCATGATAATGATACTGGTGAAAATGTGGGGCTACTGAATAACATTATGTATATCCAGAGTTTAATGATGTCGGAATACAGAAGGTTAAACCAATGATTGCATGCATTAATGTAGTGCCCAAGATCACAACTGTGGCCTAATGGTATATCTGCCCAGCCCAAATTAGCTGCAAATATGTGGGTATTCCAGATTTGTTGTAACCTCTTTTGATGGCTCGTGAGGGTTGTTTGATAATGATTAAAGCATGTAAAAACATAATTTTTTAACTTAAATGGTAATTACATTGTACACATTATATGGTTTAAATGCATTGCACATCAGTCACTTTCTGAGGGTGGGTCATATCAAGACATGCTTCTTGGCTTTCTAATGCTCTTGCCAGCATTTCTTGCATGCAAGCCTTTATTGAAATAATGATATAGTGACATTTACAATAGACGCTACATTGAATAACTGTTTTTTTTGTTTTTGTTTTTTGCAGCTGAAGCATACATCATTGCTCAAATTAATTAACTTCATCTTTTGATTAGCAGTCTAATTGATAGAAAAGGCTTCATAGTATATTGCCTCTCCACTCCCTTAATTTCTCCTGTTCAGGTACGATAACTGTTTTAAATATTCAGGATGGGGAGCAAGAAGAGGAGAAGGGATACCAGTTGAGTGCCATTGGCTGTTGCCGCTAACTTTGGAGGACAGAAAGAGGGCTTCAGTTTGGGAAGTGGCCTGCCTGATCAACAGCCATGGAACACAAGCGACAGAAGGAACAAAACCGGACCTGTTACTTCGGCAATGTCAAAACCAGGTCAGGCCTGCGATTAGGTGGATTATGGACTAAAACAAAGGCAAAAGTGTGGAGTCATCATACTTGTGACGAATTAAACTTTCATCTACTGAGAAGTACAAACTATGAGAATGATGATTGTTCAGAACGTGCATACTCTTATTCAAATTGATTGACTTACCTGTTTACATAAAGGACCACACAGACATTCAGGTGTATTTAGTGGGTTAGCAATTGAAAAGTTTGACAGGAAAGAGAAAACCATGTTCCACTGGTCTGCAGTTAGATACCCCATAAGTTTTGTAAAATGGATATAAATATAGTCATTTTTATGTTAGATGAGTAAAATCAAGCCACATATTTATTTACTACTTATATAGAGAAGAATCTTTTATGGATTTTCCAAACCTGTTTCTTTTCACTTAATGAAACACAGCAAATGTTTTCGTAGTGAAAGGTAGGCCTATACTTGCCATGCTATTTAGTTAGCATAGTTCTTGTCTTAACAAATGTCTATGTAAATATAATTTCAAAGATTTTGCATCATTCTGCCCTGTCTCCCTGACAGGTTGGGAGCCAAACTGCCTACTCAGTCCCAAGGTTTCATCACAGGCCCTTGGGAAAACCAGCCTCAGGGACACCCAAACAAAGAAGCCAGGGACAGCAACCAGAGTCAGCAGCATGCAGCTGGTCGACCCCTGGATCACGTCCCCCACATCAGGAACCCTAGGCTACGACAGTACTACCTGCAAGGTGCTCTATTGGGGCCATACCCAAAAGTCTGTAACTGGAGTAGTTTTGTTGTTTCTCTGCATGATCAGTTTGTTTCATTAGGTGAGGACCAGATCTAATTACAATGGTAGAAAATGTAAATATTTTGTTATAATTTATGGTGCGAAACGTTGACTTAGTATCTTTACTTGTATTGTAAACTGTGACACATAACTGCCTATAAATAGATTTGAGTCTGTTTATAATTACTGAAAAAAGACAGTATTGCTGTCAAAACTAGTTATGGGATTGTTGTCTGGCAACAGCAAAAAGCCTATGCACCATACACAGATACACCCATAAACATGATCTTATCTTATCTTCATTTCCTCTAAACTATTCAGTATAACTCTCTCACTATGCAAATTGTTTGGATACAATGTTATATTGTGTTGTAAAAAACACTTTTAGCACCAATGTGTGTTTTTATATATATATATATATATATATATATATATATATATTGTTTTATAGGGGCTACATGGGAACCTAACAGCACCACAGTAAAATCAAAGGAAACAGACACAGACAATGTGGTAAGTCAAACATTCATTTTCCTTAATAAAACAAGCTTTTGCCCTGTATTCTAGAACTGGGTTTAACATGATCTGGATTCGGGTGTTATTTGAGTTCTGGAGAACTTTTGGCATGTCAAACTCAGTATCTGAATATACTACAATGTTGCAAATTAATTTGTCACAGGTTAACATCTGCACACCTTTGACCATGTAGACTGTATGTTGAGGGGTCATTTTGGAAAGTGAAGAAAATAGCTAAATGTTTCACCAAGCCTAAAGTATGTACATTAATCCTGTCATGTACTTTATTGGCTATATGTGTGGATTTATGGAAATTGCCACATAGTTCCCCAGAAACTGATCAGAGAATAACCTCAGTGTACTCACCACGTAATTTTATGATATTCAAAGACTGTGATAAGCAAATTCCAAGGTACAGAGAACGGCTGTTCTGGAATGGGCGCAGGTGTTGTCTGTCACCATGGGTATACAGCAATTGATTCAAAACCTTTACATCAAATATAATGCAAGGACCACTTATTCCAAGGTTGGTTTTTACACAAGTATTGTGTAAACATACATTGAAATATTTTATATAAGTTTATGTTTGTGATTATATGAGATTGATTGAGATCGCAAAGGGAAAAGGGCTACACTCCAATAGACGAGTTTTGTAGCCTGCATGATATATTATAATGTATTCAAGTTTACATTGTTATTATTATGTTTCTATTGGGGATTCAGAGTAGTGTAGGGTTTGGATTTGTTTCAGTGGATGTCTTTTTTCAATGTTACATATCATTACTATATGAGATATAATAGTACTTACAACACAATATATTGGAATGTATCTACATTTTGATTCATATTTTTCTTAGCTCGGATGAAAATACAAACAACAACACTCAAAGGGTTGTTTTGACCCTTTGGCCTTTAATTTGTCACTATCTTTATTGAAGTAAACAAACCAAGATGTATTGGTATTGTAAATAGAAAACAATACATAACATTAATATATGTACTGTATATTATTCATTGAGGGAAATCTTAAGTCTGCCTTGCAGTGCAATGCTTCTTCAACGTCTTCACTAGCTTTTTATTTGGAATACTTTTAATTGATTGCTTTCTCATACAGAATCACACTGGTGACACAGTTTTCAGCATCACCTCGCAGATCAGTGTCAGCCCAACTCCAACAGATTCAACCGAAATAGGCCAACATCCATTCGTCTCCTCTTCGTCCTCCTCCTCCTCCACCCTTGTTCCAAGACAGGTGTGTTATTTTTATTTACGGTTGCCGGTTGCTACACTCAATTATCTTTGTATATATTTAATACTGGACAGTTACAGGCCCTAAAATTATTATACAGTTCTCTTCTAGATCGATTAACACGCTCAGTCATGGGATTAGTAATATTTTTGGGAATATGTGTTCTACAGTCTAAAGTAATTTGACTGTTGGAATGGGAGTGACCAGGGATTTCTAGGGTATAATTTTTACCTCACTATGTAAAAATAATAGGATTATTATGAGTAAATTCTTAATTTAAAATGGATAAAAAATACCTTTTACCATGACCACACTGCACTGAAAATCCATTAGCATTGTCTAAGACCAGTCTGTTTCCAACCTACAACCCATATGTCAATCGCACAGTCGACCACAACGAGGCGATATATGTGGAAAGCAGCAGAGTGGAAAGAGGAAGTACATATCCTGTCTTTAACGATTAATAGTTACTATTGTGTTGAATAAATGTCCTTTTGTCATGGCCTCTATTTTGAAGCACCTCTTAGTTCCAAAGAGTAAAACCAACACCTCCAGCCGTGGCTCGTGTCCTCTGGAAGACAACTTTAACACGAAACCAAGATCGGAGCCTGAGTTGGGAGCTGATTCAGGATCTCCCCCTGTCCTCCCTCCCAGCCCTCACTCTCCATCACCCGATGCAGAATATGATAAATTACTGGTAAGAGCATATCCAACGACAAAAGACACTCATGCAGAATCATAGCTTTGAATACCACTGATCTTATATTATATTATAATACATAACAATTTTGTATGCGTTTTAAGTGTGAGCTATGCATTTTAAGTGTGAGTTTATGCTTGTGCTGGTAGAGTCAGTATAACTAAAATGGTGTCGTTTCCTCATTACAGACTGAGTCAGCGCAAATGTCTACACAAACTCTGCTATTAGTACTCAGTGATTACTTTTCAGTTTGTTGTTGAAAACTGCACTGTCAGCTATATGTGTATCAGTGTTACAGAAGGAGCACTTAGGTCCTTTTCAGGCTCAGGCTGGAGCTAAAGGGAGTGTGTTCTGCACCTTAAGCACTGCTTTTTTTTTCTCTGTCCAAAGGAAAGCTATACCAGTAAATGAAAGTGGTTAAAATAGTTGGATTGAAAATGTGCCTATTTATATTCACTTCCTGCTCTAGTCAAGTTACTCTGGTATGGTATGTTGCTATGTTTGGAGACAGCATGGGTATGAATGGGAATGTAGACTGTGCAAGTACATTTAAAGTGACCATTGTTTTAAAATAATAAAGTGTCTGTCCTTATCAAACCACGATTTTGATTGTGAAAGGACGTGGAAGCCGTCCCCATGCCGGATGGACAGCTGTGTCTATTGGCTCTGCCACCAGAGTGTTCCCAGGGAGAAGGGCCAGAGGCTCTGCCATATCTGAAACTATTCTGCCGCTACATTACTGATCGCAAGGTGAGGCACAGAAAGAAGTGGTGTCATTCAAGTTATTTTTGATTTAATAGCATTAGTACAATTTGGTTTGTTTGATCATTGTTGTAATTATATTCAGTAACTTGTTTATTTAATGTGCCATCTTTTTTCTCTTATGTTTTATTTTGTGATATGACCATTGTATGCGCAATGTTATCATATTACAGCACTGTAAACACAAACCAGCTTTATCTGCATTGCCCCTGTAAACTATCTCTTTTTTTATCCATCCGGTCCCTTACTACTATCAGGGCGTGGTTTCTGGGATCTTGCTGGTGACATCCAACAAGCTCTTCTTTGACCCATGTAAGAGCCACCCGCTGGTAGTGGAGCATGGCTGGGAGGAGTACCTTGTGTCCTGCTCTGTTGACTGCCTCACATCCATCTCCTTCTTCTCAGACATCCGACATGTACACTTTAACTCCTCCACACACAGGTTGGTAGTAAGCACGGTTAAATACCTAAATATTTACTAAAGCATTCAAGAAATACACATGTCCAAGTACATACACAAACAGTTGTTACATGCTTTGTGTGGTAAGTCTGCTTCCCCTGAATATTGTTTCCATAAAATTGATTTTCTGCCCAAAAAAAACTGTATTAATTAACATTACTATGCCATTCTCTTGCCCAGGTGGAAAGGCAAGAATAGAGCTGAGAGGTTTAAAAAAAACAAGAGTCTTCAAGAAGAGAGGTGTAGTAGCCCTTCTAACCACAGTTTGGAGCCTGGTCAATCTGCAATGTCTGCAGAGACATCGGACACTTGCTCCACCCTGGCTGTTGGCCTGTGCAGTGCCCTTGGTGGAGAGGAGGGGGCAAATAGTACAAACAAATGTCATTTGGAAAGCAGCCCCCAGGAGGTATCTTCAAGCCAACAGCCTGGTGTTCTGGGGGTGGCTGTCCTGAGCAGTGCTGCCACCTTCTGTTGTGGAGGACAAGATGCAGGGACGACGGTGAAGATGGAACTGGTGCATCAGGACATGGCTGAAAATATATCACATATGAAGAATGTAATTCCTGGTAAGAGTGTTAGAAGTCGGACGTCTGTTTTTACAATTGCAGTTTTGAGTCAGGCGGAGTCTGCTAGGTTTTTCTAGAATGTGTTCTCTCGTCTGCTCTTTTTCTCTCCCTAAGGTCAACCAAAACCATCATCAAACAGTTCAGGTGGTCTGATGTTTGTCCGTCTGCAAGTTCAGAGGTCGTCAAGAAATAAAAAAACTGTAGGGGGCATACTTGGAGCAAAAATCTCACCCCTAAAAGATGCTTGGTTTACAATGTCACAAGAGAGGTATTTCAAACTTTTATAATAAATGTATTAATTTGTTTGGCAAATTTTCAGTCATTAGACCTATACTTTTGAAACTTTCTCGAGCTTGACAATAAATCACAAACATACACTGCATGGTTTAAATTTGTGTGCTTTGGAAAAAGAACATTTGCTGTTTAATTCTTCTGGAGAAGTTGCTAACACAAACAGAACACTTTAACATGAACAAGATAAACACTCCCTCTTTCCTGCTGTGAACATTAACACCAAACACTAACATGGCCTAACAGTAGCAGCGTCTTTCCTCAAACAGGCAGGAATGATTGGTTGGGTGGTACTATAGGGGTTGTTTATTGTTTCAACCCACTCCCTCTGCAGATGATTCATTGTGTTCTATAACACCAAGGCAGACTCTTAACACCAAGGCACCAGTTGCTGCAGGGCATTGATGTTATGTGCCATCGTGTGTGTGTGTGTGTGTGTGTGTGTGCGCGCACATGCGCGTGCGTGCGTGGGTGTGTCTTTCGGTGCCGATGCATTGCAGCTCAGATGAGCTGCATGCCTATTTGAGCCACTGGAGACCAGACCTGTGCATTCTGGAGAGAGGAGAGGAAGAGGCAGAGGGAGAGAGAGGTGACGAGGAGTTTGTACTGGTTGATGATGATGAAGAAGAGGAGAACGAAGATGAGGAAAAAGAGTTGATGTCACAAATGCATGGTCATACTGTGGATGACTGGGAGGTGGGTGAAATTCACCTAGCAATAACTTTTATTAGGAGGTGGAGTAATTGACAAGTGTGTTGAATGTTAACTTCATGTTTGAATTATGTTGTTGGTTGTAACAAAAATAATGTCATATAGGAAATATTTGTTTATGAGTAAGACAAATAAGCTAGTTAGCTAGTAATGGTATGGAGAAAATATATGTGAAAGTTGTTTGTTAGGTGAGTATTACATTGCCCTTATATTGTCTCAGCCTATTATACACACTTATGTCATATTTTCCAGTCTGTCAACTGAATTAAGTCTAGGATATTTTAGCAAATGAGAAAGACTACCTTTTTTTGACATGACAAAAGATTACTATCTCAAAGAAGCATTTGAAGTAAAATGTCTGTCTTTCAGATGGTGTCTGTGGAGGAGGGTGGAGTTAGGACCCCTCAAGTCATGGACAAAGACACTGATGGACTGAGAGAGATCGTAGAGCAAAGTCACATCTTAAAGGCTTCACATGTGAGAGAGGTGAGTCCAGATGTGAGCCAAAACAACAAAAACACAGGGAGTATAAAAAAAAAAAAAACAGCACAATTCTGAAAGGATGTACCACGTACTTGCATATTAATGTGGGGACATTGTTATTGATTAAGCTTGTTCGACACAACATTTTTCAAACATTTACCTACAGCCTTTCTGAACTCTCAGACCTTCAGGTGGATAATGATTTTGCAAGCTACTAGCACTCAACGACCTAGACACATGTGCATATTGTATTTACTTGATTTTCCTGTTGAGCAGGGAGCAACCAATACAATCGCATCCATCCCCTACGCGTTCCAGCTAATGCTCATGAACTACATCCCAGCATACGACACCATGGGGACTAATATTGTTTGTAGACCCAATGAGCCAGAAGGTCGCCTTTAGTTTACATTATGCACACGATTCCCCTTGTTATGAGGGTTGGCTAAATATATGCTCACTTCTCCTCTCTGACATGTTCATTCTTCTCTTTTTCTGTCACTGTGTTTTTGGACCCCTCCCCCATCCTTTATTACCTTTATTATTCTTAATCTCCCCACAGCTCTCTGCAGAGCTACCCCCAAGAACAGTGGGTCATGCATGGCAGTTGGCATACAGTACGTCTAAACATGGTTCTAGCCTCAAGTCCCTCTACAGGAGACTTAAGGGTACTGACTCCCCTATGGTCATAGTCATCAAGGATGCCCTTGATCAGGTAACCATGTTTGTATTTGTAACCAAAGCAATTGTAACAGATGTTGGATTGTCTACATGTCAAGTAATCGATCATTGTTAAGAAAAGTGATATACAAATATATCTGCATGATTGTTATTAGCAGTTGTTGTAGTACTGTAGTTCTGAAACTAAAGTTGGTAAAAAAAATGCACTTTAGGAACAAAAAAATCTAACTATAATATTTTCTAATTCAGAGCTTAAGGAAGTTCATTACACTCTTCCATCCATAGTGGCTACTTCGGCCTGTGGTTGCAACTTTTCATCTAAAAGAACAAAAACAATTAGAGCTAAACATTTTTAAAACATTGTATGTTTGCATTGTTAAAAAATAACTTTTGATAGGTAGCTGAACATTTCAGTGCAGTTGTTTTATGACCTACCTGACAGGTGTTTGGTGGTTTCCTGTCCCACCCTTTGAGGCCTAGCGAGAAGTTCTATGGCACGGGAGAGACGTTCCTCTTCATGTTGCATCCTCGCTTTAAGGTAAGGGGCACACAGCCTTACTAGCGTAAACTAATCACTCACCATTTTGATCTGTGCTGGTCTTGTCTGATATTAGTTCATGATGCTAATTTGTGATCCCCTTAAATTGTGTCCACTTTTACATTTTCTCTGGCATTTTTAATAGACACAACCCTGAGTTATTTTGCCCCAAAATATGCAAACAATGTTTTTTTTCCCCATATAGTATAAGAATTAAACTGTTTATTTGAGCAGTCAGGCTTATGCTCTAAAGTCTTCTACGTTTCTGTCAGTGTTTCAGATGGACTGGGGAAAACTCCTTTTTCATAAAGGGAGACATGGACTCCTTTGCCATTGGTGGAGGAAGGTAAAGCGTTTTTCCTCTCACATTTTGAAATCATATGTTTAGTATCAATTATGATTCCTAGTTGTTAAAGTATTGTTCATTGTTAAGAAAAGTGCTATACAGATATATCTGTTTGATTGTTATTAGCAGTAGCCAACTAGTAGTATAGAAAGTACTGAAACTAATTATTTTTTTAAATTACACTTTAAAACAAAGGACTATAATGTATTCGAATTTAGAGCTTATGGAAGTTCATTACACTCTTCCTCATCTCGTTGTCTCATTCTCTAGTGGCCACTTCGGCCTGTGGTTAGACGAGACACTGTACCTGGGAAGAAGCAGCCCCTGTTACACTTTCAACAACTGCTGCCTCTCTGAAACAGATGACTTCCGGGTCATGGAGCTAGAAGCATGGACATTCTGTTGAGAAGGCTGAGTGACTTTTACATTTTACATGATTCCAGTAAGAGGCTGCTTTCTACCAACAGGAATGCCCCTCAAAGCTTGGTCAATCGCTACCTTTAACAATGGCTCCAAGGACAGAGGCCAAAAATAATGACAGACTAGAACATATTTATATTGACTTATTCCTCTATGATTTTTCAACCAACAGACTGATCTGAACTTTTCCCTCTTTGCACCTTCTCATATCTAATGGCATACTAATCAATGTGGCTTAAGTCGTCGTATCTACTCATGAGCACCAAGGACTCTCTATGGATTTGTTTATTCAGTCAATTGTGACAGTGAAATCTGACAGTGGAAAGCTGGATGAGGCCTGTGACTTACTTCACTGAACTTAACAAAGAACTTGTTGATGAAATCCCATTTCAAACCCTGGCTGGATCACTTAGGTATGTGGCTTTGTGACTGCAGCTGTATTTACATCAGTTCACTTTACGACTTTCTAACTTGAGCAACTATGGATAGATTGCTACTTATCTTCTATGGATAGTCATTGTATGAACATGGTGGTGAAACACATGTCCACTCCCTCATGTGACCAGGTTACTGTGTCATAATGGGGAGGAAAAGGGACTTCAAGGAATGATTGCATGAGAAAGACTCACTAGAACAACGTATACTGCTACCTATACAGCAGCACTGCAACTTTCTGTATTCAGTGTTTAACCTGCTTAAATGTAGGCAGTGAAATCACAAGTCTGTATGCGAACAACTCAATAAAAAAAGAGGACTGTCTGCAAACTTTGCTTATTGATACATCTAGCCATAGTTTCAACTCTCTACCAGACTGATATTCCCGTGCACTTAATCTCATGAATTAAATAGAAAATATCGGATAATCAAATTTCTAAATGTTATTTGGCCTTTTGGGTTTGGTAGCACTCATGTACTGTTCAGGGAAATTAGGGTGACACAGTAAAGTAAAGGATAAAGGACAGGCTAGTGAACATGAAAAATGAGTGTAGACAAAAAGTAAGCTGATATTTTTGTTTTTGATGTAATGAAGTAATTCATCAACATGACCTCACTGGCTCTTGAATTCATTGCTCAAGCTTTTTGGAATTAATTATAATACTGCCAATTACATTATAAAAAAATCCAAAGCAATGTTTTTGTAAAAACATTTATTTATATTTGTACAGAAGACATGGCACTTTTAGTTAATAATTAGATAAGATTATTAGGTTGTCCTTAAGAAGCTTCTAAGAAGCACTGGGATAATGCAAGCCCATTATTTTGTGACCAAATGTATCCAGAACTATCTTAAAGGTGAGATATTTAAAAAGGTCTTACCAGATGTCCAAATAACATCTTCTTTCATTGAACAATCTTAAATATTTGAACCCAGAATACCCCGACTCCCTATCAAATGGATCACATGAGAACTGATAAGACATTATGAGGTGCCAGCATTTTTGATTAAATCATGACGTTCAAGAAAACAAAATTACTTGCTAGTAAAATTAAAACATGTAGTCTCATATATACTCAATTTAAACTAGCCTAATCCTGCTATAATATTACATATTTTTCCCATTAGTTTGGTTTTTCCACACTGTCGTTGATGTAGTTTAACCTTGTGGTCAAAACATCATTATTTCAGGCAGTATGTAATTAGCTTTACCAAAAAAAAAAAGATAAAAAGGCTTAACGAAACATTACGCCACAATCCAGTTTTAGTTTTAGCCTGCTGCCATAGTGCCTTCTTTGGGCTGCGCAAGGATTTCACCTCTAGAAGCGTCAACAAAAACATCAGGCCTTGCCCGGCCCCTCCCAGAGCTTTCAGACAAGGCCATCACAAATGGCTGATGCACAACGAGAAGCCAAAACTGTGCCTGCCCTGCCCATCAAACAGCTCCACGATAGCATAACAGATGACACAAACATTTCTGTGGTTCAGTACTTAAATATTGTACACAAAACATACCTTGATTTAAAAAAGGACAAAATATATGTTAACACTTTTGTTATGAACATGGTTGGTATGCAAAATTAACAAAAACTACTTTTTTAATCAGTTAGCATCTATGTAGTATAATAAAGCTTTTTCTTTATAAATATGACCTGCAACAACTCAAGCACACATAGATGATTGTACAGCACCCTCTACTGTTTAGTGAGCTTGTCTCTAAATTGTTATGACAAGCGGTAAAAAGGGAAACTTGCATGGGCTCATTGTATTAAATAAAATTTTAAAAATTATGTGTCTCACTTGTGCCTCACTGACGCAAATATTTCAATCATACAAGGTTTACTGGCAGGGTGACAGTAACTTGTTAAAAGGCATACTGCTCGATAAAAAAAGGCATACATTTCAGCTGCCAGGACTGCCAGGAAATAGAGATCTCTACACATACGATAACAGTCCTTCATTATCATAGCCCAAGTACAAATTACTCTAATTTCCTCCAATTTGTTCTCACAAATGCATGCACACAGATTACTCTTCCAGATATTGCTTGGCTTTCTCTATCCCCTCATTAAGAAAGTTTATGTAAGTGGAAGTGGAGGGGTCCTCAAACCCCCCAGAGAAACTAAACGGAGTGCCTTCTTCCTCTGGCTTCATGGCCGTCTGGTCCAGGAAATAGTTGGCATTGATGTGGTGGACCTAGCATCATCAGAGACAGAGCTAAGGCTTTAAAAAAACATTCTAGGCTAAAAAGACATTTTATTCAGGGATTTACAGTATGTATAGTTTACTGCATTTACACACAGAAGGAAAGATATAAAAGCAAATAATTAAAATATAGTTAGATATGTTGGATGTTGTCCATTAGCTTGAAGAAGACCAGTCTGCAATGCAACTCAGTCAGATGTTAGGCTAACTCAAGGATAGTAGAGTAGTACTTACTATAGTACCATTGGGCAATGCTACCATCATCTCCACTGGAAAGTTGTACTTCTCCAGGTGCAGACGGGCTCTGTGGCTCACAACAGCATTCTGCTCATCAGCCTGGTAAGAAAAAACAAAAAAATGCCAGGTAACATCCTGCCCTTCATCATGACGAGTGCTGTCTGATTTAAATCTCACATGTCCATGCTTCTCTGATTGATGCTATAATTAATTATTTCCTTGTTTGTAAACGCCACCATAAAAACTCACCTGCATATCCTCCAGTTCCTTGACCAGGGCCCAGCTGCTGACAAAGCTCTGGTTAAGCAAGGCCAGGACGGGCGAACTTTCCAGGACTGTCTCCCGGAGAGTCCGCCCCGAACCTGACGGGAGTACAGAGAGAAAGAAGTGACAGTTTAACTCAAAAGAAATGTACATTTATAAAATTAAATTTGCCCTCCCAATGTGAACACTTCACAGAGCAATATGTTTTGATTCGGGGTTCAAACTATTTATTTGCTGTAACATCAGCTATAATATTCTGTAGAGCCCTTTACCTCAGCAGGACTGGTCATCTAAGGCACCCCAGAGGAGGATAGAGTGCACCAGCTTCTTCTCAGCTAGAGCACGCTCAAAGGCCTCAGAGAAAGGCAGATAGGACACCTATTGACAAAGGTACAGAGGTGCATTAACACAAAAACCCTACTGCAGAGGTACATGCACAGCACACACAATGGAAATTGGAAAAAAAGTTGATCAAAGGCGAATTTCAAAACCTGCAGCAAACCTTGAAATAGCCTGACAGCACTGCTCAGGGTAAAGTTTAAGGACAGACCTGGCCTTATGAATGCAGTATTTATATGAAAAAAGGAATATGAGCAACTCATCAGTACCTTCTTAAATGGGTAGAAGGTGACTTCCAAGTGGCGAAAAGCCTCTCCCTGGCTGATCTCGGATGTCCAGTGAATGTCTTCAAAGACAAACCGGACAGGGTCGTTCCCTCCACGACTATCAATGATGTTGCCCTCCTCATCCTGGATAAAGGATGGTGTAGATGGACCAGTAGACCGCAACTCCAACTAAGGAAGCACAGACATTAGGTGATGAATTTAAATTTTAAAAATAAAAACAAACATAAATAAGGATATCCTTCCTTTAACAGTACCTGTGGAAGGTAACCAATATCTACTTCCATGTTGCTGCTCTCACTGGTCCCATATAACCACTCCATGTCTACATTCAGGGACCTGTGAGACAAGGGAACCAGAGAAGACAATACCTCAACATGTGCTACAACAGTGATATGCTGCAACCTATTCTAGGACAACCAGGCACAATACTATAATATACACATTAATATGTATACCTGTCATTTGGGACATAGAGGTGAAACTGTCGGACGTGAGATGAGTCATGGGAGATGATGACATTGCCGGTGAACTGGCCTGGGGTAAACCAGAAGGGAAAGTCTGGAACATCGTTTAGCTGGAACTCAGCATGGATCCTGAAGTAGAGCAGAAGTACTTTATTTACAAATGTGTGCACACATACAGTATAACCACAACTGCAGACATTACCATATTTTGAAGATACCAAAAAATGCGTAATTTATCACCAAGCACATGTTCATGACTTTAAATGCATATATTTAAACATTGACATTAATTCATGATATATGTTGCATTTAGTGTTAGATTTATTGCTGTATCTTCTTTATGTTAATATTTCTGTCTAAAACACTGTAGAACTAACCACGATGACAGGCCTATTGAGGCTGCTTCACATAAAAGCCTTTCTCTGGTTGTACCTGAAGACAATGTCAAAATAGAAGTCACTGCTGGCTCGGATACAGGCCACAGTGCCCTGGGGGGCAAAGCGGGATTTGATAAACGGCCGAGGGTGGAAAAGGCTCAGCAACGAGTGGATGAGAATCTGTGGACACATTAGTCAAGCCCTATAATTATCTGTGCATCTAGAAGCATTATTTCTTAACACTGTCATTTAGTTTTTTTTATTATTTCATTGTTTGCATTTCTTTGAGCTGTGAAACATTTAATCTCAAGGCAAAGATATTGTTCAGCATAATATTCCAACATTTGATTAAAACTAGTGCGCAAATTGAGCAGAATGACATCAAAAGGAGACAATTACAGAAACATTAAATATATATACAGTATATATAAATAAATAAAAAAGTACCTCTTTGCCTTTTGGAGTGGGAGGGTGGTATCGATTGTTTGGCAAATACCCAGTGAAGATGTTGAGCTCACTTGGAACCACCCACCAAGTGTCCCCCACTTCCCCCTTGTTCTTAGGTGGCAGGAAGGCCCTGAACTGGCTGGCAGATATGGTATAAGAAGGAACAGCTGGGCTCTTCCAGGACCTCAGCCCACTAAGAGAACTATGAGTAACCTATGTACACAGAAGATTGGGAATTAATTGCACTTTGAAATTTTGAAGTGTATTCCATCTAGATATACAGTAAATGCATTAAGAACATACTGCAAATTTTAATCAGTGCCAACATCCAGATGCTGTAGGCCAAGCTATACAACATAATACTCTTTTGAATGCTTTACTTTTCTTACTAACTAAAACCTGACCTTATGTTAGCTTATTTGTTCAGAGTATAAAACGTACAAAGGACAAAGGATACAACGTGTATGCTATACACTGTATGGCTGTTTAACTGGCTTAAACCATATAAAGCTAGGTTTAACATCAGTTGTTTTTTAAAGCCACAGGTAAATATTTTCGGTTAGTTCAAAGCCTGGTTGTATCTTACCCCTAGGAAGCCATCTTTACTCTTTGTCATGGTGTCAAGCAGCAGAGGCTGCATTTTAGCCTCCAGGGTCAGAGTCTCTCCATTGGGGTCATCGGCCACCTCCTCCTCGAAATCTGCAGGAGGTGTAATTCCTGCAGAGAATAACAAGATTAAATTAACCAACTCATGGTAGAGACCGTGTAGAAGAGTTGAATATGTGTATGTACTGCAAGATATGGGAATATGGTGAGGAACCTGTGAGTTTCTCTGCAATGGGTTTGAACTCCTCTGGGCTTAGAAGCAGATCATGATCTGTGTCTAAGGAGGAGAAGAGAAAGAGCCCCTCCACACCCAGAGTCCTCAACCCCTCTTCCTGTCAGAGGAACATACTGTGTTATTACACACGCTCAAGTGGCTTTCAATGGCATGTTCCACACAAAACTGGGGCAACTTTAAGAGAACAGAAACAAGCATACACATCTTTGGGACCTTGACCAATCCTAAAATAATAGAATTACGAAAAACTAAGTTCAAAATACTTGTCATCATAGAAACATACTTTTACTTTACAACCAACAATTCCAAATGCTCCGACAAAATTCAATGTGTCTTGTTCAGACTGAATGATGCCTAATGATTAGTTTAATGAAGGAAAGGGGAAAAAGGGGAGGAGAGTGTGAGGAATAAAACAATAAAAGAGAAAGGCGTGCAAAAAACAAGTGTGGCTGGAAGTGGGGGTTTAGAGTTCTACCAGATGTGTCAGTCTCAACCCCCTAATAAAAATATTTGGAGCATTGTTTGTTCCTGCATCCTATAACAAAACGTGGCACACTCGTAAAAAGCTGTCACGAAGATGGTGGCTAGATTTAAACCACAACACATGGTAGCCTAATTTCTAATATTTATCTTAAATAGAAAAATGTCATACTTACAATAGAAAACGACTTAACTTGTCATTACCCCATTTGGATAAGGCCACAGATGTCTACACACCAAATACATTTCAGTGAAAACCAATCATACCTGGCGCTTGAGGAGTTGTGCATCTTGATAATATTTAAATCCAAAGGCAAGAACAGGGACGACAGCAAACATCAGCAGCACTGAAATTGCTCTTGAGATGCAGAATCGCTTGCTCCTGCCTTTCGTGAGTTCACCGCCGTGAAATTCGGCGTTTGGGTGATCGTTCTCAGGGCATGTGACATTCTTGTTCTCGGGTTTTTGTTTATCCACGTCTGCGGCCATTCTAGCAAATTCCTTATTTGAAAAACGGCATTCCTATAATACCGCCCAGTGAATTCACTCATAAAACACAACTATTAATAAGCTTTACTGAGTTAATCTTAACTTGGCCGTTGTTACTCTGTATCCAGTCGTTTCGCCAGCCGTAACAACTGATAATGGATCGACACCGCTTTTCTATTTCTCACATCCAGAAGGCCTGGGGGCTGGCAATGGCATCTAATCTTAAAGAGCCCGTGTACACATTTTTTTCTACTTGTATTGTCCTCTTGGCATGCAGCTGATATGTTGCATTTAGCACAAAATATAATATCCATGATTAGCATGCATTAAACGATGCATTAATTTATTAAGCGGTTATGCAAATGTGTTGTTTGATAGAAGTATATAAATAAGGTTAAAAGTAAGCTTTTTATCTACAAATTATTTAGTGTTTACACTGGCTTTGCTAAGTTTGCTTGATTTTGAGAAGTATTGCAACAGAAACTGTCCTCTGAATATTCTTTACTTTTAATTATTGCTTGTGGGACCACCACAACATTCTCTACACACACTAAGATCTATTTATACATGTATGCAAGTATGTATGCAATGCAAATTTTTTTTATGGAAAGTCATTTGTGAAGGCTGGATCCTGGCTAGCAGAATAAGGGCAAAGGTTAGGCCACATATGTTCATATACACAACACATGCACAATTATCAGAAGTGATCCATTAGCGTAACCTTTTAAGACAGCATTCCACACAGGGAAAATCAGCAACTACACCACCATGATGTGTTTTTTTCAGTATGTGTTAATTGAGAGCATACTCATATAACACGGACCAATAAACAGTTTGCATTGTTGGCTTAAGAGTGGGGTTTGTATGCATCAAGTCGCCTGCCACAGTTATTCATTCCATGTTCTCTTCAATGGGCTGGGTCTTTACTTCCACAATTTTATGTGGGATATAGGAACCCATTCCCGCTGCTCTCTCTGCCTCTGCCTGAGTGTAGGGTTCCTCCTTTAACTTTTTCAGCCTGAACAAACAGGGGACAAGGATACTTATTGTTAATACAAAAGTTTAATAATTTAGTTCACTGTATCAACTAATTCAACTGAAAGGCATATACAATCATTTATAATAATGCATGCATGATGCAATACAATGAATAGTGGTTAAAAGAATTTCACAAAATCCAGAAAGAATTACTAAATATAGCGGATTTTACCTTCTTTTGTGTACTTTGGTTTTAAAATGGTCTTTCAAGGACTTCATATCAACAAAATATCGTCTGAAATATAAACAAATAGGCATAATGTTAACACACAAACAATAACATCACTTTGATGTTAATCATTGTGCAGACTACTCATTAGTAGATAGGGGCAAATTTTTACAAGTCGTAAAATGGACTGCACAAAAAAACAAAGCAACATTATGGCATTTAAAGACATGAAAACACTCACGCGCAATGTAAGCAGTAGTTCTGTGCACAACCAGTGACATCAAAGTCTACGTCTTGTTTTAGTAGCTTGGCTGCTGTAGTGGGCGTCATGTCTGCATGGATCTGGTCCAAGTCCTTTGTGCGACGTTTGGTTTTCCATGTTTTTGCAATGTTCTTCTTCTTTCCATTCTTGTGGTTTCCTGTTTGTTTGGATTTCCCCATGATGCTTTGAAGTAGATAAACAAAATTACTGTTATAATTCACAATCATGGAGTATAGATCATTTCATATTGTTTCCACCTCTAGTCTTTCGTTACCCCTCGTGTTTCTTTAATATCGGTGTCTATACATTGTTCGTGAAACTAAAAAACTGTATTGCTGGATAAATGTTGAAACATTACACAACTAGGCCTATAATAACATAATCCTGTTCCGATTTGTTGACAGGTTGGTAGATATTTCGTCCAAGCTGTGTGACTAGACAAACACTTCAATCGACACTTCGTCTATCTAGCAATTTGTTCTGAGGTCAAAAATCAAGCGTTAAAACAGTATATCTAAAAAATAAAAGCTATTATTGAGCACCTGGCCATCCTACCTTCTTTTATGCACGTGGTAATCATACAATCCAGTATTATTTCCGGGGTCACGGAAATGTTATACATAAACACACCTGCAGAGGACACCAAAAACCACTTACTTGGTGATGAAGGGCCCATTTGAAATAAGAAGAAAATGGTCAGACTCAGATATATATATATATATATAGGAACGGACATTTAGGTTCTCCCAAGTCTGTCTCTAAAATAGAAACTCTGAATGTCATAGATTCAAAATTTGTAAATAAGCTAATTATTTGGGATATAATTCAAAAAGCCTTATAAATGGTCATATATCTATACCACCAAAGAGTAATGGAAATGTAAGTGTTCATGGCATTTCATTAACAAAAGGTGAAATTTTGAAATACACTGTCAACGTGCGATGGCATGTATCTCAATGTTTCAGAATTTGTCAGGAGCTATTTTTATTATGGTGTAATTAAATCCCAAATAACCTGTTCATAGTTGGAAGTCCACAGTCTGTAAGGGAACATTGGTTTATGCAAGAATATGTATGCTTAATAACCCTATTTATTGAACTTCATTTGGCCGCTGTCAGAAAAAATATTTGGCGTGACATTGGGCTTGTATTTGCTGTCGTTCTTTTTCACTTCTTGGAAGATAGTGCGGTGCGGTGCGGTGCACTCGGCTTTGTCACATGACACAATCCTACATGCATACGCGCAGTGGCGGACAGTGAAGATGGCGGAGAATAATGTCGAACCATACTGGAACAGTCGGCCCCAACTTAATGCAGAAGACACTCTACTCGGAATGGAATGCCTACTGGCTACACTGGGAGCGCTTGAAGACGAACTTAAGCAACATGATATATCTGAAACATACTCCACAGACTACTGCGACAACTTCTGTCAGGTAACTTGCAGGAGACTAAAGAATGGAAATGTTCGTTTGCTACAACCTCTGGCTAATGTCTGTAAACTAACTTAGTTAGCTAGTAGCTAGCGTAGAGGGCCGAACTGATTAGCGCAGCCTGGCCTGCAGTGCTAAAACCACCTGCAACATAGCTAGAGCGTTTATCGGTTGGCTTTGCTAACCCTAACTTCGTTACATGTTTACATGCAGGTGCATCGGATGTTCGTTGGAAAACGCGCGTAACTATAGCTGACTGCGTCTGAATTTAATAGATAAATAAATAGCTGTGTAACACAGTGTCGAGCGGAGGGTGGGGGAAATCTTTGCAGTGCGGGTTGTGCTAATGTAGCATGCACGTTCCCACTGACACGGGCATGCTTTGCGTTACATTGGTAGTTTTGTTTGCACGATTTTTAATACAAGTTTAAAGTTTCGGCGGATTTCATAGGCAAACATGCTATACTGGGAAGACAAGACAAGACCAAACAAAATGCAATACAGTAGCACTGTTAGCTCTGCGTTTGTATGCCTTGGGCGGGGTAATATTTTGTTCTGTGAGCTCTTGTAACGTTTGTGTTAATTAATGCATTTAAAAAGACAGACGAATGGTGTTCATTTAGTTTTTAAGCCATTTGTGTTGTGCGTTGCTGAATTGGGTGACTTTTTTGTAAAGAGAACTCAATTGGTGCCACAATAATCGGAAAAGTAGTGTTTTTTGGTAATAATATGCTTCTGTTGTAATTGCTGCACTACGTTGCTGCTCCTGCAGTGTTTGTTGTCTTGTTAGTGTAAATTATATTATTATTTTGCATATTTGTTTGCGTGTTTTTTACGGTTTGCTGCACTGAGCAAAATAACCAAAACGAAAAGGCTTTAGTTTTCCCTTTATGGGTGGACCTACCAATAAAGATATAAACATTGGTGTGATGTATGTAAGTGTTTTGAGGGAAATGTCTGGCTTATGGCTGTAGGACAACCAATAATTAACAATCAAATGATTTGATAAACCTGATTTTATTTAAATAAATCAGTCATTTTGTAATCAGTTGCTTCGGGTCATTAGACAGAAGTGGCATATTGATGGCATTACTGCTCTGATAATTAAGTGTTCTTAAAAATGTACTTGAGCTAGGGTAATTTTAAAGACATGGACAGAATTCAAACCAAACAGCAGCTGATGTCTCTTGGCTACTTGCACACAGCAAACCAAATTAATTACTTTAGCCTTAACTAAAATATATATCTCTCTTTTTGTACTAGTGTCATCCAATCATACAGTTGACACGCAACATGTACGTGATAATGGACGGTTGACAATACTGGCACAACATACTAAGGGACTTCTGGCGTGTATGGGTTTAGAAACAATAATAATGTAAGAATAGTTATTTGTAGCCTTTGTGTTTGTACATGCTTATTTTGTAATTTTGTGTGGAAATCTGATGCTGTAGTCTTTGAGGGATTACAGCCTAATTTGTGCTGTTCAGAATAATCCCCAAATGCCCAATCAAAAGACAATTAAACAAAGACAGTTTGGGCTGGGATGCATCATAGGTTACATTGATGTCTCTTGGGTGTCTAGTCTTTTTTTGAAACATAGGTGTGGTTTTGTCTGCCTATGTTAATCTCCACCTATTGTCAAATTTGAATAATATGTATCTTGAAACCCTCAAGTACTCACTCAATCAATTGTATGTAACAATAATAATAATAAAAAAGATTTGTTTGTTGTTTGGCAAATTTAAATGGTCTACTATGTTCTGATTGTATTTTTTAATTTGTCCCATACTTTGTTTTCTGAGCTTTCGTAATTTGTCTGTCAATCTGTAGATCCTGATGCACTATGCAGGAAGCAGAAACTCTGTGGAGCACGGTCTGTCTCTCCTAGAGGTTTACTGCCTGTCGATCAACTGCTTTGCTGCTGCCCGTCCACACCTCACTGCAGAATCCGACAGCGTGGCCCTTGTGCTAAAAAGGCTAGCACTGTGAGTCATAAAGAACATATTGAATAAGGCTACCTTGTAAAAAATGTCGGCAAGTTATTTGCTTTTTCTAACGGAATAAATTTTATGCACAAATGTATATTTAGCCCAAGTGCATTTTATTTATTTTTCTTTTTTTAATTTTTGCAAGCAAACTACTGTTTTTGTTGCTAAATTTGCCCTACTTCTTTTCCCCGAAGATGAATTGTTAATGCTAAAAAGTAATTAACTGTCCTATATTTTGAGCTCTTGAGAAAACATTAGGTTTTTTTGTTTGTTTCAGGAGCTGTTTTGAGCTCTTGCTGTCCGTGCCTGATAATGAAATCCCCTATGACACCTGGGTGCAGTTTCACCAGTCTGTACAGGTAACTGATGTTTTGGTTAGAAACTAAACTGAGGAATATAAATAGGGATTTGATTATATTATAAAATGTTCTCAAAGGTTTCTGCCTTTTCTGAGGCCTGAATGTTCAGCAAGTTTTGGTATCAGCCAGGTTTGTTGTGTTTTTTTTGTCCAAGGATGAGTAAAAGTGAACCGCATAACCAATTTGGATCCGTTTTGACACCAAGCATTTCCTGTACATGTCTTTGATATATTACCCTTTAAACATCATGATACTTACACTGAATTGCTAAACCGTTAAAACTACTGTTCCTAACATTTTTTATTGAACACAATTCTTTTTAAATCCAAATGCTTCTATATGCTAAACAAAATAGGATTTGAAATGTTTATTCTGCCACTGAACATGCAGTAGTACCAGACATTACATTTCTTTGTGACTCAACAAATAGTATTGTCTGTTCTTAATCATGTTGGGTGTGCAAATCTGGTTCGAATTGGCTGCCGTGGTATTGTTGGGGTAATCTGTTGGAATACATGTTTGCCAAATAAGGACATGCATTTGGAACCATGCCATTAATCATTACAAGTTTAACGACCGTTTAGCTGAATATAGTTTTCTAGAGGTCAC